>JAIPMN010050920.1:0-10304 GCA_020650975.1 Apostichopus californicus
ATATATATATATATATATTTATATATATATATATATATGTATATATGTTTTTTTTTATATGTTGTAGACGCGTTGGTGCAAAGTATTCATTTATTGTCAATTTAAATTTATCACTACAGTGAATAATTGCCTCAAAAGTCCTGATAATCAAAACATTATTAACAATATCGCTAGATTACCATCTATATTGTCATTCCAGTCCATATCTGAAGGTGTCAAATCTTCATTAAATTGTTCACTTACAAAATATTGATATTTATCGCTCTTTTTTTTTGGGCAATCACACATGATTTGGTCTTAAGCATGAGTAGCGGCCTTGCGTCTATACATCACCCTTGGATCATGTCGAAATCTCTGTACAAAAGTGCAAATAAGGGGGGGGGGGGATATTGCTAAGGAAGTTTATTCATACTGTAAGCATTTTCAAAAATGGCTGCCTTTAAAGGTTGTTAGACGTCATGTTAAAGAAAGATCTTTGTAAATATTGCCATATGGTGTCGGTGAGTACAAAACATCTGTTCAATGTTTAGAAGTACAGAATAGCAAGGGTTAAGACTAACAACAGCACTATGAGCACACGGATTTCATTGTCACAGAAAGTGTCATCATATCGCAAGTGTTTACACAGTACGTGTGACTGTAGTAGTGTATTGAACACACACTATAATAATATCGTCCTACTTAGTTCAATGGAAAACTTGCAGAATGGTTACCTTCGTTACCTTTATGCTCTATGGAAGATTACTAGAACACAGCTCAAAGCATTGGGACATTGTGGGTGTTACAGAACCACAGGGTTAAAAGAAACGACAGAATCATGAGAACACGGACTTCATTATCACAGGAAGTGTCATCATATCGCAAGTGTTTACACAGTACGTGTGACTGCAGTCGTGTATTTAACACACTATAATAATATCGTCCTACTTAGTTCAATGGAAAACTTTCAGAATGGTTACCTTTGTTACCTATGATCTATGGAACATTCCTTGAACAAAGCTCATGGAATGTAGATATTTTGGACGCTTGTTGGCTCTAGGCTGTCAAACGTTTCACGCGGGAATTGAAGCAGACTGCCCATGAGCAAATTGCGAGAATAAAATTACTTTCTCTCTCCCTCAATGGGACCTACTATAATTCCAGCTGAATGACATACAAGAATACTATAAAGTGTTACAACGAGGTAAAGCTTTCCAAAATAACTACAAAGTAAAGTTTCTTGTGTTTTTCACATGTAGTAATATGAAATTGAAGCCAGCAGAATCGCAAGCTTCATGTGTAAAACTTTGAGTTAACCGGAGTAAGTAACCTGTTCTGAACTGTATTGCCTACTCCATGAATATTATTAAAAATAGCTTCCGTATAGAAAGTGCGTTACCAAGGGTTCGTTCCCTCTTAACACCCTCCCTCACCCCACCCCCTCACGCCACCCCATGTATAACGCTTAAATCTTGAGGCTGTCTTATACCCTTAGTAAGAAAACTAAGAAAGCTTGTATTTCGGTCACAGGAAGTTCACTATCATACTTTAGTTTTGTTTAATTTGTATCTGTATCGGCAGTTTTTTTCATATTTTCCCCCTGCTTTCTCATCTTAACGTAGGATCCCATTAAATGATATAGCATGAAGCAAGAGATATCATATTTTGAAAGGATATTTACGTCAAATTGTACCTGATAAATACAAATCCTGGAAAAATAGAATTCACATGCGTCTATACGTCTGCATAATTCATTAAAGATGAAAGAAAAAAACTCATTTTAATTTTCATTTGAATGTTTCTTGGATTTGTCAGCAGTAGCAGCAATCTTGAAGAACATATATTCCTTTGGATACGTTTAATTAAATCTAGTGTGGCAATTATTTGTTTCCTTTTCTCCCTTTTTTACGCATTCACAAGATGAAGAAAGGCTGTGCTTCATCATACGAAATCATATAACTAAAAAAAAAAAACTTCCACCGTTCCCGCCGCGTAACGCGTATCGAAACGTCACTTTAAAGAAACACAGTGTGAAATAATTTTGCTTTATTTTTCATATACTTTGAGAATTTCGTTTAGTCATGTTTATTTCCAGTCTTGATTCATAGGGCACATTATATGCATACGGGTTAAATGTGTTGGTTGGAGATCTGATTTTAAGGCTATCCATGCCCAGTTCGCCTCTCTCCGGTCAAAGATCACACAACAAAATCAATATTAATGATATATCTGTAATTCGACTTTGTGATGTAATGGGTCTTACGACATCTGACGGTTCTGACGAAGCCCCCTTGAGACTTGCAATCTCTCCCCTGACCCGCACCATACCACACCCCACCCCAACCACCGCCATCATCCAGTTATTCGTCTCAAACATGGTTGTATATGCCAGTATACATGCAGTTAGAACATCACGCTGGTGTTTAATGAAAAACCCGTTAAACACACACAGGAATAAGTCTTCGTAGTTAATTGTATAATATGTTTACGATATGTTATGTTACTTTAAAATGAATCTTCCACGATTCTTTCAAGCAATTTCTGCCCTGTTCTTAATCAAATGTCTGTGTCCCTGTAAGCATTTCACACGTGATACAATCTATAATGACTCTGCACAGAATAACGACTTTGGTAGTCTTCCAATAAATCATGCTTTCGTGAATGAGACCGCGCTCCTTTCAAAATGCTTATGTGTATCGTATACACAATTTTCCTGTTAAGATATTCTATGTTGTTGGTTAAACGGTATTGCAGTGCAACCAAACTATTAACACGTGTTTATATCTACAATATGTATTAAATGAAGAATACGTTCTGTATCGTTAAATAAATTACCTGTTACCACGAATGTCTTAAACTATTTGAAAACCCACCCACCCCCATCCCCCTTCCCCCTAATCCCCAATTGGTGCAATTCCCTGGTCATTTTTTTATCCGTTACTGGCAACATCTAAAACAAAACTGTCCTTTCTTAATTTTTCTATACAAAGTCAAAGGCATGGGGCAAAGCTAAGTGAAGAGGATTGCTCTGAAAAGCAAATAATTTTCGTACTTTTCAAAAACTTTTTGTAGCATTAATTATGATAATGACCATGTCACAGACTCGTATTGAGTCCGCATACTGATACTCGTTCATCTGGCATACTGTTGCATGTACTCGTACTCACCCACATGGGCTGTAGGCCAACTAGTAAACTTTAAACCAGTTTGAAAATCTAGTAATATCCGTACTCGCACCTGTAAGAAGGGTAATTATACTTTCACTCATATGCATGACTTTTTTACGGTTCAAACCTTGGGACTGTAGTTAAAAGTTATATTCCAAAAGCAAGTGAAGCCGAAACTTAGTCATTCCAGATGAATTGCAGTAGCATTCTTATAAAGTGAAAACTTTCAACCTTCACTATAATTTACAGTAAGCATATGCGAGAGCGATACATTAAGTGCATTGAAGTGAAGGTTGGATAATAAACCTATCATGTTGTCACATGAAATAATTTACTACATGTTGTGTGCATTAAATTGGTCGGTGCACATGCGGAAGGTTAGCGGACACTTGAGCTATACAAGTGCTTACTCCTATAACTGATAATTGTAATGTCAAATAGCAACTAGCCACTTCCTTACAAATCAATCCTTGTTTCAAAGGTACCCAGTCTCATTACCATTACAATCGTCGATAATAATGCATTCTGTTAATTACCACAACTTGCTGTAGTTCATGACGTTAAGGTGTCTCTGAAAACTTGGCTATGGGCGTGTCCATGTTTGCCTGTTACGTCGAGTCTCGCGACATTTATTCTCCTTGGTTTTGAGTCTTAAATGCAACAATAACTGCATGAGTCTTAACTATAGCAATGAATATACCTGCACTGAGTATTACAACTATAGTTAGTTTTATCACTTCATTGAGTCTAAGAAACTAGCCAATCTGATTACTGCATTGAGTCTCACATATAGCTAGTATTAAAGTATTACCACTGTCTAAAAACTATGCAGTTTTTCATCGCTACAATGAGTCTGACAAGGAGCTAGTTTTATAACTGCGCTGAGTCGCAAAACTTGCTATTTTGTATAGCCTTCTGGCTCTATCCTTAGTTCAGTTTTATTAAAAACAAAAACACAATGATACAGCAAATCAAAGTTTCATCTTGCTTTAAGGATTGTGTATAGCTTTGTATAGAATAATTACTTACATTTTGACAACCCAAATGAGCAAGAAGTAAAATATAAATAAATAATTAAAGTTAAGATGGATGTGCATGAACTGTTGCAATCTGTAGATCTCTTTAAATATGTATAACATAATGGCTCAAGAATATGATACTACACAGGCTTAATAATCAAAGTATTCAACATTTCGAGTTACACCTTGGCATTTTGACATGAGATTAGTGAAATATATTAGAAATAAAACCAAATTGACGGACTATGGTCCGTCACTTTTGGTTCCAAAAATATGAATAAAACAGTCTGGATGGACCATGCACGTAACTATCATTTTTTTCCCCCGTAGTATTGAACCAGTTTACAGTTATGGATGTAAGTATAGTATTTCAATCCTTAAACTGATAAGAATAGTCTTTAAGTAGAAATGACAGAGTACATTAGTGAATAGCTATGGAATTTAAAACAAGCAATTTCCGTTGGATTATTCTACCATGTCTCCTCGGGGTAAAGTCTTTACCTAATAAAAATATATGAATATTTAAACGATATAGATGAGATTCTGGAAATGAGAAGATAATCGGTTTTCATTGAAAGATGAAGACGTCAAAACGTTTCTCTTTTAGCGACCTTATCTGTCTTTCTTTTTGAGTATTGCTGCGAGAAATAACAGATCAACTGCAGATTCCACTATGTAATAATAACATTGACAGGGGTTTCAGAGTTGCTTTATTGACCATGAAATTTAATATTTCCATCTTTTATTGTCACATCCGCCTCCTGTCTGGTCTCTTTTTACTCTTTTACAGTGAATTTTATAATATATCAACTATATAGACACGAAAAATCAATGAAATTTTCAGATATTGAATTCTTAAAACGTTGAGTAAGGACGGCAATTTCATATCCGGACTAAAGTTAAATATTTAGTCATGTTAACATAGGCTATTAAATAACTCGGTTATATCAAATTCTGGTACAATGTGTAAGCAATTTGTGTTGTTGGTTCATCACTTTACATCGAGAACTTTATAATCTTAGTGATCAATTTCACAAAGGCTCAGTGACTTTGTTGTGAAAATGAAATTAACAGGAAATGCACTATCACACTTTACAATATAACCAGTTTTGCGAAATACAATGTTTATATTTAAGTTTCTAATTCCATGATTGTGTAACATGCATGCGTTACCCAGTAAAAGTATGAGGGGTTTGTAAACCACTCTTACCATACTATGTAATAGATATACTCTCTTCTCCCTTTTCAATTCCTAACCAAAAAACAATTAATTTCCATTTAATTAACACATAATTACTTAGCTCTTTATACAGGCTAGTGTAATTTCTACATATATTCAAACGATAAAGTCGTGTAACTGGCTTAACCGACTTTTTGTAACCTTAATACCTTATGATACTCTACGGGAATTAGAACAGGAAGTCAAATTTCCACCATACTCGCTTTTATGTCCTTTCACAGTATTCAAGTTCGTATTGTTATATGATAGAGTTGCTGTGTAAGAAAAGGCCAGTAGTGTCTTCATCTGACACTCTCGCTAAACCTAACCTTTCAAAGTATTTTATATTAAACTCTTAAAGTCCAGGATTAGATATATCCAGAGGGTTTCTTAGCTTAAGTATATGATGGGAGTATAGCCTAGATTGTCAAGGGGCACTTGTCTCAAGTATATTAATCTACGCTGCATTTCAGCAAACTTAACAAGACGCAGTGAAAGATAACAATAGAAAGTCAGAAACAGAGAATGAAATCATTATTAGAATATAGTCAATCACGTAACAAAACAATTGGACATTTTTATACAAAGAATTCCCAGAGCGTTATTTGGTGGTGGGTAATAATGACATTGAAGCTGCTTTCCAAAGAGTGTATGTTACATATATTTATTTTATCTTTATAACTAAATGAAGTCATTAGAAGTCATATATTTAAATTATTTTGCGGCTAGTTCAAGGCTATCTTCTTCTTTTTAAGAACGAAAGTTTTACCTGTAATAAATAAAAACATAAAAAGAAACCAGTCTTCTTGTAAACAGTTATGATAACAATACGGTATTGGTGAGTAATCATGGTATCTTACTTATTGCAGCGATAACCTATTCAGTAGGCTTATACTAAGTTATTACGAGACATATTCACGTTATAAGCTAAGTTTCCTTTATATACGATCAACTATCTGCGTACTTTACGCATATATCTGCGTAATTTACCTTCACACCATCTTCCTGCATACAGGTACATGATCAATCAAACTACACGTTGTTATTCATTCGCAACCTAACGTGTTACTTAGTTAATAATGCAGGCCTACATGTTACGCTGATAGTAATTGACCACTTAAGGTTGTTTCGTGCCAGACAGGCACGTTAATTGTCAGAGGATGAGTGACATGCTTTAAGTAATACACTAATAAAGAAAAGTGTTTCGGAAAACAGATCGAAACGAGTAAGTAAAAGGTTAAACAGTGTTATATCGGACTGGGTGAATTTGTTTGGATTGCTTCATTAAATGTTGACTGGTCACTCAAGAATGCTTGCCCGGCGCTCACAAACTGGCAATAAAATTGCTTCATTAGCACTTAAAACGGGCAGTAAATTGTGTATGGTGATAGCTTTCTTAGAGTCGCTTTCTTATCTTCCGGTTTCTGTTATCTTCCTTTTTATGAGAAAACGAGTATTTTGTTTTGGCAACGCGTATTCGTACTAAAACGTATGTAAATCAGGCTGCAATGAAAATGATTACTTGTGTGTATCCGGTGAGACTTTTACTTATGTGGCCGAAATGTTATATTCTAGGAGTATGCCATTCTTACAAGAATTGAAAAGGTCGAATATCTCCCGGACTTTTGTTGACAAACAAAAGCATTATGGTATTTAAATAAAATTATGAAATAAATACGTTTACTTAATAACAAATTGCAATATAAATGTTTACGTAAGTATTGGAAGGTGCACATTTGATGAGATATTATATCGCTAAGGATTGGACTATTTAGATACAAAATAAAAAGTAAAACGTTCTAGATTTGGTCAAGTTTTCTTTCTGGTATGGAATACGCTCTTAATGCGTTGTCACTTGGATAACGTAAATGATAAATGTGAAGTTATTAGCAAGTTTAACCTTATTCGATAATGATAATTTATGGCATATGTTCGTTACATTCTTTTAAACTTGTAATTACATGATTACGGTCATATACTATGAACTCATTTTCTTAGGTTCTTATTGTGTTTATTACCTTTCTTAACGATTACTTCTAAATTTGAATAATTTATAAGTGAATTTTTACGCTAAATCATTTTGTTATTCGTCATAATATTACAACACATTAAAACTGCATACGACCTTTGAACCCTGGTCCAGCCTACACCTATACTACCAAAAGACCACAAACTTTATCCGCCACAAACATTTTCATTTACACAAACTCACTACCGTCTGATATAAGTCACATGTTTAGAAGATCTAGTCTTACTTAGCATCGTAGTTCATTAACTCTATCCAAGTCTTTGCCTAATGAAACCAGTTTGTTGTTTTTGTAAGTCGCACACTTCTTGGTGGGAGCAATGATTGGCATATTATGTTTATGGATATACAGTAAAACATTAACAATTCTGACTTCGACTTCTCATTTGCGAATATATACCCTACGGACTCGCCTGATTGGCACGGTTCCCACAGAAAAGTGCGATTACTTGTCATTTTAGAAACAACATTGATGTAACAATATGCAAAAGATGTAGGTTATGTTCACTTTTCTATGCAGCAGCCCCAAACTAAACTGTTGGAAGAAATTAATTCTGAAGGTTACTTGAAATATGAATAAGTATGTCATCTCTTGTCAAGGGTTAGTGCTTGGCAAAGTACAATACCTGGATACGATAATGGAATTTCAGCCGATGCTTTTATTGCGGTACTTTCTATAGTGTAATATATAGTAACCCTAATTTTCTAACTTGTCATCAAAAATTGGGTAGGCTATATACTCCACGCTAGTGTTAAATGATAGGCTATGGGGTAATCTACTAAAAGAAATGATAATAGAAAGGATTATGAAGACCATATGCTAACTTCATTTCACAAACATACATTAAATAAAAGTCATAAAATCATGAGTGACGTCACATTGTCACTTGTGTCACAATTTCCAACTATTTCATCTCGAACATTTATTAATTTTTTTGTCGTCTTTTAGTGCGAGAATTACAAATAGTATCGATCATCGTCAGTCTGGGTCTTACACAAAGTAATCCATATCCATATTATTACCAGGGACCAGGCAATATTGACCGATATGGCTTAACTGACACAGGCTCCAACGGTTCTCATGGCGAACGCCACGGATAATTCCATAGAGCAACTTGGGAGAAACTTCGATCGGTGTCGGCGACGATCGATGTGCATCGAAATAAGGCAACGGTGTTTGGGGACATTTATAACTATAGAACGACGAAATGAAGACAGGATCTTCTTTAAGAATGACTGGTAGCTTAACAAATTATCTACTGTGGGAGACTTCGATTTTCTTTCGTTCCAAAACAAAAGGGGATAAACAAGAAGAAAAAAAGAAAAAAATACAGCGAAAAACACCTCACAGTACTGAAAATATTAACTTTGGCAAAAAAAAAAAAAAAAATGGGGTATTTAATAAGAACAGACCGTTTGTGGTTGATAAACTGAACACATTTAAATGGGTCAAATGATTCATTTAAAACATTTATTCTAGAGAAACCAGTCATAATATTGCATATTTATTTATCTGTTAATAGAAGAATGTGAGTTAAAGTTAAAACTGTAAGACAGGATTATGGGTTAGACACGTAATTGATTTAAGACATTGTGGTGAGTAGATACAACAAGACGAGTTTATCAGTCAACAAAAAAACCTTAGATTGAAGTTGAGCGAATTGTTGACGGTCTTAGTTGTCTGAAATTATAATATTTAATGAAGCTAAGACCTCAAAAGTATAAACAAAGATTGAACAAAAACACACACTGAGAAGGTAAATTCTTTTCAAAGTTTCCTGTAGTGATTGTTTTTTATACATAGGCTGTCGAACTTTTGAAAAGAGTTGCTTGGTTATGTCTCAAGTGCAGCGTATTACGCGATTGACATACACTTGCTTATACAAACTGCCTTAATAAACAATAAATGTCGTCATTTCGTTGCATTAATGCCATAACAGACCTTTAAGACTTCTGTCTTTCAAAGAAATTTATATACACTTAAAGTACAGTTTCGCACAACTATGGAAAATAGAACCTAATGTACCGCAGTGTATACAAGTATCAACAGGTAGTATTCATATCAATTAACTGCTATAATATGAATAATTAAACTGATTATTAACTAAATGAACTGATATAGTTCATTGCCAGCTGATCGGAGACATCCATCGAATCTGGACAAAGCGCCCCTTCCAGTTTCGAGCCCTTGCAGCAAATCGCACCACTCCGTATGAAACAATACTATAGGTATTGATAAACGTAAGTACGGTTTACTGCAATGAACCTATTGGAACTAGAATATAATACGTTTGTAATTCCGATAAGTATTTAATCGTTATACCTTATTGCTTGTTAGTCTTTATAGTGTGAAACGTTTTCCAAAGTTTCCAGTTTTTACTTTTCTTTTCTCGTGATTTTTTAGTTCACTTACTGTTAACATGTAATCACTTTCGCCTTGACCATTTCCATAAAATAAAATTGTTCTTTTTTCTCCCTCTTCATTCATACCTTTTTCTTTCTTTATTTCTTTTTTCCTTTTCTTTTTTTTTGCTGTTGCTAAAATTGTCAGTCCAGAGGTCGTTCTCGTTTAGGGCTTACATGACATGCCCCGGCTGTTCCAATTAGTGCTTAAGTTAATTAACCCACATTGAGAGAACTTTTCGCACTTTCAATTTGAGAAAAGGGGGCCAAATTTCGTGCGGCTTTTAATTGGCTATTTATGGCAAAAAGGGGTCTACGTAACTTAAGATTTTGAGTTCAATCAAACTTAAAACCGTCCTATGCGAGGAAAGACATAGAGGGAGAGAGATGTCGTGACTGAAATGAAATGGGAAAACAAATCAAACTGTAGGTAGAAATTCGATAGTGACTGCAGGGGTATTAATCTCATGAAGACGTCAACCTCCATTCTC
>JAIPMN010050931.1:419-15851 GCA_020650975.1 Apostichopus californicus
GAAACAAGGAACAAGTTTTCATCAATCTATGTTTACAAGTTGATGTTTGATTGGCGTAACCATTCAGGTACTTATACAAAATGCCAATTGCTAAAGTAGGAATCTGCCGAATTAGAGTTTATTTCTTGTTAAGAGCTTAACAAATTTTTTCCATTCGAAATAGCTTTGAGTTTGACCCACAGAAATTCATTAATAGTTCTGAATTAGGATTAGATCTCTTACTGAAATAACGCTGACCTAATAAGGTGATCAAGAGTACAATTTGTATGTAGAAAAAGGGCACATTTTTAACCTGAGGAGAAGTGCACATGCCCCATGTGCCCCCCCCCCCCCCGGTTCCGCCGCCCTTGATTGTCATGAGTACAAAAGGGAAGAGCTAATCTGCGAAGATGAGATGATTCAGTCCCGTATTTGTTGTACAAAAACAAGAAAAGAACTTCACGGCTGCTGGTTACTTTGGGTATTCAACGAAGCGTTGTAATGAACGAAAAGATCTTATCACGTTTATTTTCCATTGTTTGCTTTTCGTTGATTATTTTTCTCTCTCCGTTTTCTTCTTTGTTTACTTGTAGAATTTACTTGTGGTGACCCACTTCCAACGGGGAAAAATAAGAGGGTGGGGTTAATTGTGACGCTGACCCTACTGGCCGTCTTCATCGTGGCTGTGGGTATCTTCTTCATCCTCAGGAAACGTTCATCTTACCGAAGATTTAACAATACCGGAGTATAACTTTTATACCAAAAATATAAACATAAACGGGGAAGCGTGGAGGATGGGGTGGGATGAGGGGGGGGGGGGTTGGTGGTATGCGGGGTTAGTGGGGAACTTAAGGAAGCTATTGGTGTACTTACTCAGATACTTACTCAGCTTGTAACCTAAACTGAAATCACATAAAGATGAAGTTAATTGCAATAAGTATGTAATGTTAAAAGCTGATGTACAAAACATGAAGAAAAACGTATTATTTTTCAGATGTAATTTTTGTATTAAATTAATAAATACGACTCTTCGTAGAGAGCATAACAAGGAATTCCTTGACCCAGGGGAGTCTCTGTCTCGGAATAGTTAGGCAACGAAATCACAAAAAAATATAAAGTTGATGTTGTAGTTTATGATAATGATGTGCCTTTTAACAATACAGAGCAGCTGACATGAAAATTATATTTGATATTTGAAAGTTGTGGTAATTAATTTCTTATAGACTACCGTATATTCTTTGAAATACATAGTGTCGTATAAACACATCTGCGTGACATCTCTCGTTATTGCTTTGATTTACACACTAAAGTTTATGGCAGACCACTACCCCCTGCTTTTTCTTGTATGAATTCATGCCCATCCCTATCCCAATTCCCCCCCCTCCCCCTCCTCACCCTCCAAGAGACAAAACAATGAGAAATACTGTAATAATAATGTCAAATAATGTCTGTGCGTTAAGCAATTCGCGAAATGTTCGAGAAAATAATTCTGAAATTAAACAACCTTTATTATGGTACTCATGGTACTGTGTCACGAGACACGAAAAGCAGTGATGTATGGCAGCATGTGGGTACTTCTCAGCGCCCTTGTGACATGAATAATAGTAATGGTAGCTTATATTTGTTTCTCAGTATTCTGACTATTAAGGATGTTAATAAGCACTGTTAAAGAACTGGGTAAATAATCCCAATGATCTGATGTTGTTATCAGATTTTAGCCCATCTGTTTATAACGTTTCCTGTTCGTATATAACATAACACAGAATCATAGATACCTTCCCATGTATAGATCATTTGTTACCATGGCAACGGAATTCAATATTCTGCATCCACAAAGCGATATCCAGTTCCAAAGTTCCTGCTTTCATTTTAACAAAATTTAAAAAAAACATGAAACAACTAATATATGACGCGCGTGTATTACGTACGTGAATGAAGCGATTTATGCACCAAAGACCATCTGAGATGATCTGTACAACCGCCAAAGATGATCCGTCAAAGATGACCGTCAAAGATGATCTTTGGTACAACCACCAAGAAAAGTGCCTCAAATGCCTTTATGTCTCGGTAATTGTTTGCCAAATTTAAACTTCGACCTTTCCAGCTTACTGCACTAAAAGCTCAGTGAAAATGACACCGTTCTATGTAATTTCCATATCAATATTCATTATTTCAATTGAGTTATCTGTGGTTAAACATTTTGAGCTGAATCAAATTCGCCAGATTTATTAACGAGTCCGTACATTCTACAAACTTCAATCAAAATTTGCAAGCCCCGCCCAACAGATCATGGGAAAATCAAATCTCTCTGTTTTGTTTACGACCGTTGGGCCTAGGACTACTTTCACGTTGGTGGCTAGTCTGTGTCAGGTCCCCTTTCTTTCTTTCGGTCTGACCGATGTAGCTTGCGAATTTGTGTCATTTCCTTCCATTGCAATGAATAAACAAGTGTTTTCAGACGTTTCCTCCGTGGAATTGGGTAAAAAAAGTGGACGATATTGTAAATATAGGTTTCATTTGTGTACTGAACATGCTGATATGGGCAGTCGCAGTGATTTTACGGTAAGTCGTTAGCGCCATAAGCGCAACAGAAAATAAATTTCTTTCTTTCAATTAAGGCAACATTTCTCCATTAAACCCAACTGGTCAGAGTGTATAAGAAACATTGAATCTGTTTCGGAAGTTGGTTTTACGAAGTTCATCAGCAAAGACGTATTTAGACTTTAAATGAATTGTTCTTTTTATTATTTTATTTTTGGTTTCGATGAATATCGTAACCTTTGCATTCATGATGGCGTATGTGTGTGTGCGTGTGTTTGTGACGCCAAGCTTGTAAACACGATATCTCAAGAAAGGAAGCTTAGACAGATATCATAATATGTGTTTTGGTGTATATCGTTGAGTACAAGATGAATATTGTTTTTGGTGGAGGTCAAAGGTCATTTGGGTCACCAGGGGTCAATTGTTAAATCCTTGTAAACATGATATCTCAAGGAGAGAAGCTTGGGCAGATCTCATACTTGGTATGAAGGTGTATAGCATTGAGTAAATGAAGCCTATTGATTTTGGTGGAGGTCAAAGGTCATTTGAAGTCAACAAAAGCCAAACATTTACTTCACACCCCTCTTACCTGTCTCTCTACACTAACGCACCTTCCTAAAACATAATATCGCAAGATACGCTTGGACAAATCGCATATTTGGTATGTAACTGACAACTGTACCACATTGAGTACAAGAAGCCTAATGTTGTGGGCGGAGGTCAATAGTCGTTTGAGATCACCAGGGTTCAAATTGTGAAAACCATGTTTTTACACAATATTTAAACAAGGAGAGATGTCAGATTTAGTATGTTGATTTACCACATGTAGTACAAGAAACCTGTTGTTGAGGTCAATAGTCATTCCAGGACAGCCTGATGTGTCATTGTGAATTTATTGTTTGTCACATCTCACATTGCTGTTCACTGTATTACTAAGATCAAGTATGTTGTATATCCTATTTTTCACTAAACAATCCCCTTTTTTAGAGATAAATTAAACCTAAACTTACCGTATTGCTTCCGGATACTTGATTCTTTCAGAGGTTAATATGTCCAGTTCAAACAATACAAAATAATGATTCAAATGCTTTCCGCTCTAATATACACAAGATGTGTAGCTCTAGAGTTTGTTATTTCATGTCGCGATTCAGCACGAGGAAGGGGTTTTGCGATGCCAATTTTTACCAACGTAACCATGTGAGGGTATTTTACAACTTAAAAAATTTCAGGGTTCTAGCTCTCAATAGTTCTCAATATTCATTTATGAGATTGTATAGTTGCTCTGATATACGAAAGAGGTCGTCTTTGACAGCCAATAACTCAAAACGTGTTACATTGCAAAAGTTTGATTATTTGTTCCAAAAGAGATATATTACCATCCTGTTGGTACAAAAAAAATCAGGAGGGTTTTTTCCCTTATTTGTTAATGAAAAATCCTCGAAGTTTGGGATTTTTGCACACGCCAAAAAAAAAAAAAAAAAAAATACATTTGCCTGCTTTGCTGTTTTCACAAGTTTTTGAGCCTGGGTATTTAGGCCATCTTTCATGTCTTGGTTTTCGATTCCTTTGCAAGGCTTTGCTCATATTTTCGGTTGACTGGTGTGATTGAAGCTTAAAATGCGGAGAATAATCGTAAGAATAATAATTTACTATGCCAACAAAACAGTTCTTGCACATTAGTGTAAAAACACAGTAAAACGGTGGTATTTTAACTGATTGTGGGACATGCCTGATTTTGGGCAACTGACCAATTACAGGGCTGCTTCTCGTGACCTTTTGACCCGGCCCGAACTTTGCTTATATCATATCTACTGTAGATAGCCTATTTTACGCACTGAATGCATTTAAAGGTGCCTGGCGACAGCCCATCATTGCTCCAATATATAGGAGATGACAGTCCAAATGATCAACAAAAGTTTTGACAAAGGTAAGAATAGAACAACTTAGCCAAAAAGGTGGTTATTGTATAGGCAACTGAGGTCGAAATTGCTGTTGGTTATGTGCGTATGCTGCAAAGCCTAACGCAGGTTGTATTGCGATATTGCATTACTAGTATAAAGGCCTAGCTGCCTGGTCTTCGCTGACGTTAGACTTATCAAGTAATAATATTACTAATATAGGCTATGCCTTAGCTTGGCCTAGTTTATGATGGCCTTATAATAAGGACGATCAAACGTTCGTACAGCTGATGTGGTTAATTCCTATACTACTAATCGAAGAAATTTTGCAATGGCAGGGTTTAAAAAAAAAAACGGTTTTTAAAAACAAGGTTAAAACTATGGTTGACTTTTGTAACACTTTATAATGGCCCTATACGTACCCCTAGCGAGGAACGTGCGTTAGTTGTTGCTCCTATTACTAGTTTTAACATAATAAATAATCAAAACCGTTCTAGGCCTGGGATAACTTAACTGATGGGACGTTAAAACTTAGTAGGCATACATGCTCAGACTAACCCTAGTTATTACTGGCATAGATGTTACTTGTTAGACCTGTCCTTTTGCCAAATTTTCTTGATTGATGGCCTAACTGTAATTAACTGTACATTAGATGCAATAGGGCTACTAGACCTGCACAAATCAATAAGAGACAAAGAAGTTTTGTTCAAACAACCAGGCCAGCTCTGCAAGGTTTGTGCAACGTACCATAACAGTAGGATCTGTTCAAGTGGATTTCACTTGGCCTAGCCTCTATCCCAAGGGCTGGGAAAGCAGCCGCTGTGCCTCACTGCACCAAGGTCTCTATATTGACTAGCTATTATTATGCATATGTGAACTAATAAAGTTCCATGCCTTATGCTTTATGTTTTATTTTGCAAATTTATCTGACAGATTGATGGTGTATGTATTTTAGATCCTCCTGCAAGCAGGAACTCGCGGAGAAGCCATCATCATTGGCTTATCAAAGCCGCAAGCTGACCGAAGTCAGTCTCTTACTAGATTCATATTTAACGACCATGATGTCAACAACTCTGTAACTGGATGACATACATTAATCTTGGAGCGACTCGAACTTGTGACCTTATGATTGAAAGTCACCGGCGTTAACCATTGAGCTAACACTCCACAATGATGACTGCACACAAATGTGTAGACCACAGTGTTGGAAAGGATGGGCCATTAACAAGGTTTACCCAAATCAGTTGGTTAAAAGTTATTGCATGTGCTGAGGAATGGTGCAAATTATCTGGCCCACAGTGTGGTGTTGCTCATGAAGTTGTAGCCACCTACAAAAAAACAAAAAACAGCCTGACAGCTTTGAAGAAGTGTTCTACCACCGTAATTGCTTTGTGGCTTTCACCAAAAAAACAGATATTATCAGAGCAAAGAAATGAGTGACACAATTACCTCAACATAAAGCAGTTGAAGGTAAGTAGTTTGTCAAAATGAATTTTAGTTTGAGTTAAAGGTATGCTCTATTGATCGCAAATATGCCAGGTTTTTCAATTATCCTTTGGTCAAAATTCTTAGACTGTTTTGACTATCACGCTGGAGGAAATTTACCTCACCAGACATTCAGTCATCTTGTGTGCTCATGTATATATGTGAGAACAAATTGAAAAGTAAAGACCTCCGGGGAAAGATTTTTTGAATACTTCAAGTAATTATAGCATGTTTTATTGACTTCAATTTAAAAAAAAATTTTTAGAGAAAGTTCATGCACACAAAAACACATACCAACCCAACAAAGCAACTGTAGGTCACTTTCAGATAGAGGAGGCATACTGAGGGATTTTACTTGTTTTACACTTTTTAAATTTTTATATCAGATCAAGATACCTCTATAAAAAGAGATCACCAAACAGAAATGAACCTCTGGATAAACAACTCCTTACTCCTCCAATCATCAAAGTTGGCTTCTTCCTCATCAAGGTCACATAATGTGGTACCAGAGGAGTGCATCATCTATAACTATGAAGGCCTCCAGCAATTCTCATTAACTAGCCATGATAAGTTATTTCCAGAGTCATCACCAATTTGCTTAAAATAGTATCAGCTATTTGCAAGTACCCCATGTTATTGCATTTTATTGCTTTTAAATGTGAAACAAGTGCATAAGTGAAACAAGTATGAACAATTAGTGGGGATATACATTGGTGTATATACAGAAATGCACATTGATGAAAAATATTAATTCCAAATGAAAAACCAACTTCCCACTTCATTTGACTTAAAGTATATGCAGTTGATGTGTTTTAGCTGCCAGTGGAGAACATATTGTGATGCCGTTGGTCAATATATCTGTCACCCTCTGTTTATCTAGGCTACATGTCACTGTTTTCAGCCACATGTACTTTCTATGTGGACAGTGACGTAAGTATTACAGGTCACGTGAGGCTTGTTCATCAGCTCAGCTGGATCATATTGTGAGACTTGTGAATCAGTCTTCGCCCCCGTTCTGAATTGTTCGGTTCGGTAGTAGCCCTGGCTCCGACCATTGTGGTCGTATTTGTATTTGTTTTGTGTTTGTCTTTTATACAATATTGTACGTATCGTTATAGGAGTCTACTTCGGTATTGAGACCTCCCCTGTGACCATTTTCGTTTAAGTACATGTTTTTCTATATATTATTGAGGGTTTCGTGCCGATATATTGTCTGTATCGTGGCTGCTTATAGTAATAGTCTGTGAAATCTCAGCGCTCGTTCCTAACTCATTTATGGTGGGCTTATAGTTCTTGAGAAGACCTATCAAAGGGAATATTTTATATTACCTACACTCCGATCCTGGCTATTAAAAGAAAAACTTCCAAATTCATCATAGCTATATATGGGCATCTGATCAGCCGCCATTTTTGTTCTTGGCACAGCCATGTGCACATTTTGACGACTGCCAACAGACAGAAAACCAAACCTAATATCAAATTGTACTCATTTTCACTCAAGTCAGTCGCCAATTAGTCACCAAAAAATGTGAGCAAAATCCAAAACCTAAGCATTGTTTTGGCATAAGGCAGACGGCCTTATTGTACTTCACGGTCAATCAATTTAATACCGTGTGGATTTCAATGTCACTCTGTACATGTATTGATTGACATTCATTTGAGAGTAAAGTCTTTACATTAAGTGAATAAAACCAGAAGCAGACAACAGAGAACATAACAGATATTATCAGCTAAGGTACATGCTGTAGTTATTATCAGTCGGAGATCTGCCCACGTGACCTTCCATTTTTTTTTACCGATTTTGCATATCATTACGTTTGAATTACGGCGGTCGCGTAAAGCTGCACGCTGTAGTTTTACGATAACCATATATTGCCAAATATGATTCATAATGGCCAAAAAAAGACACATGCGCGTAGAAAAAAAAACAATATTTAATGCATAGGTGGAATGCTAATTTGAAATTTCGTAGATATTGCCGGAGAAATTAGGCCATGTTAGTGTTAAAAGGAAGTCCGAGTTTGCCCTCTATAGTTTGACGGTGTAGGAGAGTTTGTCGATTAGCAGTGATATCAGGTGAAGTTCGTCGTTGTCAAGAACCTGTTCTAAGTCATTAAGCAAGGATCCTCTTTGAATTGTGTCGAACGCCTTGCTCATATCTAGCATCAATAGATTTACAGCGTATCCTACGGATGTTATAGCTTTTTCTGCTAGCACTTTAAAAGCGAAGACGAGTTCAGCTGTGCAACGTCCTGAAGTGTAGGCAGTTTGGGTAATGGGGAGGATATGCTCAACAATTAACGGACGAATCCTCCTGTCCACACAAACCACAAGAATTTTCCTTAGTGTTGATAATAAAATGACTGGTCTTAAGTTTTCTGGTGGACCTTTAGTCTTTCCCGGTTTTTGGATAGGAGTCAGGATTCCTTGTTTAATTTCAATTGTGAAATCTCCTGATTCGGCTATACTATTTAAGATATTTGCTATTGGTTTGTGGGTGCATGGGGCATATTTGAGATGTTCGGCTATGACCTTGTCACAACCTGGGTTTTTATTATTTTTTAAGGATGAGACTGCTCGTTTAATTTCATCTTCATCAAGGGGCGTGTTTAGTTCTTCTGGAAATACGTTTGGTTTGGGATCTGGGATATTGCAGTTAAAAGTCTTTTCGACTTTGTTTGCTGATTTCTTTAATTTTGGCGTCGACATCTCCTTTGTGTTTATCGCCAATTTTAACTGTAATGGAGTCTCTCTTACTTTTTTGTTGTACTTCTCTTATTGCTTTAAGTGTAGTGTATACGATAGGATAAAAATAAAAGACCCAAGCAACACGTTTAGGATCTCATTTTCAGCAGGCAAAAAAGAACCTCATTTAACTGTGAAACGACTCCACGTTGTGGTATATTGTAGAAACAAATGCTTTCTACCAGTAAATACACTCTTTGGCACGAATTGTGACTTAATACGGCAATGTCACAGATAAAATCGGAGCTACAATTTAGGTACTCACCTCACTATTACTCGCAAGTAACGTTCATTTATTCGTCGTCAACCGTAACCCAGCAGCTTAGGTTCGTCAAAACTCGGATATTCTCGGGTAAAGGAATGTTTTACGTCACATATGAAGAAAGTTAACGCTTCTAAAATATGAATATGCATAATTCCGACAATTTCCTTATGTGGTGTCGATTGGATTCGCGCAACTTAGCAAAGAATTTTCTTGAAATACTGCTCAAATATATTTAATCTCGACTATGAAAGCCTGGTTGGGTAAAGTAAACACTGCTGCTAAAAATGAATTCATAAGACTAGCTAAGAATATACATAGTTCTAAAGGTCACCCACTTCACTCCGAGTTGATCTCTCTGTGCAATAGAACCAACAAGTACAATCTACGTAATCCTACTATCTTGCCAACTGTTAGAATTATGCTTTTTAAGAACTCATTTATCTACAGAGCAGCCATTTATATTCAAAATGGGTTCTTAGAATCTCTGTTATAATCCTTGTATACTTTCAAACTTCTAATCCTCCATCTTATTCCTTATTTGTTCATGCTTTCATGAATGTACATTTTTACGTCTTTTATGTATCATAACTATGTGTCCTGTTGATAAATTTTGTAATTTATACTGGAATAAAGAAACTGAAAATTGAATCCGGAAGAGAGTATATAGTTTGACAACTTTGGTTACACTTCCCGTGGCTAATAATTGCGCAATAACAGTTTTTCTTGAGGTTACATCTCCGACTGTTATAGTCTTCAATGCATGCTTTCGAAAAACGCGTGTGCGTTACACGGCCGTCTAGTATTGCATACTACCAATCTGTAATGTATGACTCGCCGCGTGTTGTGTGACAAGATATTGTGTAACCAGTGGCGGAGCGTCCATATAGTCAGGGGGCGAATGCCCCCCTGAAGGACTCAAATGGACTGCTGGCGCCCTTTTCAGCTTTTTGCCATTTTTTACTTATTCGCGATTATTGACTTTTTTTATTGCGCTCTCATCTACCTATTGACATTTGTCACATTTTGTTGGTGAAATT
Organism: Apostichopus californicus; assembly: GCA_020650975.1. Taxonomy (NCBI): domain Eukaryota; kingdom Metazoa; phylum Echinodermata; class Holothuroidea; order Aspidochirotida; family Stichopodidae; genus Apostichopus; species Apostichopus californicus. Next base: position 10,370 of record JAIPMN010050931.1, read on the forward strand.
TTCTCACAAAATGCTCTAACGGCGGTCTTTAATTTATCGGCACTTCCGTTGTACGAAACTATTTCCAAGCACATGTACTTTCAACACCTATATAAACTTACGAGTTGTCACAAATGGCGATGACAGCTATTTATTCTTCGTTTATCTGCAAATTAGCAAGGCCCGGAAAGGGTCATTTCCGGCGATCTAGGGAGTATCATTACTCCAAAAAAATTCTGTACGTTCCGCGCCAACTCGTGGTGGCGCTCCGCTTAGATAGTGTCAAAGCGCCCTACAGACCATTCTCGCCCCCTCTGACCAATACCCCTAGCTCCGCCACTGTGTGTAACGTTTACCGGGGGGCGTTAGGTTCTTTTTGTTTCGTTCTACCAGGATGTCAGTGATGATGTTGAAATAAAAAAAGGACCACACTCGGGAGGAAATGATGACAAATCGAGAGGAAAGTCTTCCCTTGTAGTTTACTACTTTATTAAAACTAACACTGCGGCATATATAACAATACCATGTACAAATATTTACAGAGAGAATGTTCTCCGGTCATCTAGAACTCCACATCTTGAATCGGTCTCAATCACTAAGGAGTTACACTCCTCCTCACTACCCTCAAATGTAAAATAGTATGGACTGACATGCTAGTGACCCAAACTGATGCTTTTATATAGCCTCTGATCCCTAGTCATTATGTTATAGCCTGGACAAACGGTGCAGAGCAAGGTCGGGTGTTATAACGACCTTGACAACCATAGAAAGCAGATTGGTCACACATAGGCCTATTTCACTACATTCTATAGGAACATATATGGCATAACCGTTATGATAAATTAACTACAATTCATTACATCTAAATCAAGGGGTACCACTTGATTGCAATATTATATCGTTGGGTAATTTCATGACGTTTCTCACTATTATGCCGTCTCACTGCATTATGCTGAATTGGCACCAATGGCGCGCCATAGTAATGCCTTTAAATATCATAAACCATATCTAAAACCTTTCCTTGTTCCGACACAACCTATACATGTCCTGAAACTCATGAAATCACCAAATATATACTCTCGGACAGGCGCGGACCACAATTGCTGTACCTGATTGGCGGAGGGGGTGGGGGGGGGGGTGGGAATGTGTGGGGGGGTTAAGTTCTTCACGAAAAGACATCTCTATCGTCAAAAGAATGAGGCTATATTTCATTATGATATATTCAGATAAAATAAATGAATTTGACTGTTTGTATGCTCTTATTTCCTGTTTCTTGGAGACTTAAGCCTTTTTTCCCCTTTAAGAAATAGGAGCGTCTTCGTCATATATTTAAATGATTTCGGACAGTTGGTCAACTTGTGAAACATATGTTAGTACAATCGGTCACCAGTTTGTTTTGGCACAAAATGCCCACATCATGCAAAGAGATCACTTGTTTCATTAGCAGGTAGTCCTATACTTCCTGAAACAATACTGGTTGTTCGTTAGGCTAGATGGATATCAACTAATACAATCCCTCCAGATTTTTCACCAAAGCCATGTATGAGGTAAGTGTCATCAACTAGGAATACGTGAAAACAACGAATTAAATACGGTTACGAAAAGTTAAGGTAACTTGAGCCCGAAAAATTGTAATATTTACAACTGAAATCAATGAAAGCTACCAAACATGCATGGCAAAGAACAAGATTGTTTTATCGCTACAAAGTAGAGATAATTGAATAAACCAAGATTATATAATAATATATAATTTCCGTATATAATGAGAAATACTATCATCTGGTGTGTCCCATCCATCTTGTAAAGTCTTTTCGTCTTTTCAGATGATTTCCTATCTTGTTACACTTTCTCTTTTTTACGAGAACACACGGAAAGCGTGGCTCTTTCTTTTAATTGATTGAAACGAGATTCACCGCTATGATTCAAGACTATCACGACGGGGTGAATGTTTATCATTTCGATTCGTTTGCTTCCTGCTCCCACTTCTTAAGACCTTCCAGGTAGATCGTTTTGTACATACGTTTCTGCATGTATATACTGAGTTCTTAAATGGTTAAACACGGAAATTTTCAAGCAAAAGAAATTAATACAAACTTAATAAAAACCAGACAAGAATAAACAGAAACTTGGTAAAAAAAAAATTCTCAAAAATTACGACAAAATACAGTTTGAAACCCATGACTTAAGAATAATTTTTATTTTTCCATTAGAAAAACTTCCCTGTAGAATAATAATCGACCCTAGTAATTGTATAAAAATTCAACCTTGTCAAAGTTTACTCTTTAACAGCTGTTTTCCTCCCTGGATGTGCACACATGCCTACACAAATGGCGGAGACAATAGCGATAACTGCAACTATAAAGATTGCGAATGATGTCCCTCCACTCAGTCCTTTTACGCACTCCTGGCCTAAAGAAGAGAGAGAGAGAGAGTGAGAGATGGCAAGAGAGAGATTATCACAAATCAAAGTCACATTTGATAGATAAAAAAGTTATGATCTTAAAAAATCAACATTACTTTTATGGTGTTTTTTTTCTTTCTTTCTAAGTAAATGATCTGGAATATCATCAGACCGACATGACTAAAGGAAGGTTTGAACTTTTGAAACAATTATGGCCCAAACGAGAGAGATGACCTTCACAATATTTCGGCCATATCGAACAAAATGCATGTGTGACGTCACAGCTAGGTTCCCACCGCCCAACATATCGGGGTTGGGGGGGGGGGATGGGGTTGAGGCTCAACGTATAAATGCAACTCTGTAAATCCGAAAAGTCTTGTTGTGCAGTTTAGACGATCTATACAGGAAACTCTTATTATAAACCTTTCATTTACAAGCACGTTTCAACTATTGGGATTATTTAGCACACAATTGTTATTTGCCCGTGTTGTTTTTGCCATAATTGGACCCAAAAAAGAAGAATATATGTTTCTTTCCTTGTTGTTGATGATGTTCATTTGTTAGATTAACAACTTTAACATGTCAGTATTGTGATGAAAAAAATAAAATAATCCCCACAGCTTGTGGCAATATAAGAGCAGTCCGTAAACCCCAAGATTATCAATAGTCCCTGCACGAAAGACATTATATCTAGCACGTGAAATGAACCTCACAGTCATGAAACTTATCGGGCAAATGGGCTCTTTAGGCGTTTGACTTGAACACCTTACCGGTGGACTACCCTGAACGTTCAAGGTATAGTGACAAAGTTCTACTTCGTCTGGTCATTTACTCTGACGAATCGGGCAATTTTTATCCTTCTCTGGACCTCGTAGAAATATTTACTAACACCTGGTGACGCCCTAAAACATTTTAACGTTCTAACATTCCTGCTTTGACCATGAGATATTTTTTCAGCCTGTACACTCCAATATTCATAGGCGTCGATTTGGAGGAGGGAGGGGAAGGGGTAGCAGGAGGAATATCCTCCAAATATTTTGGTTGGGCACTAATGCATTCCCCGACCTTCCCCACCCCCACCCTCTCCGAGCCACATTCGAAGTTTGGAACACTTACTATAGGGTGACTTCAGAACTTTTCCTCTCAATAGTTGTGAATGACAGTGGCGGCACCTGTCCCCCCCCCCACCCCTCGTCGCGCCGCCAATGGTAATTGAAACTTTCATGACATAACATATAATTTATTATGATAAATATTCGTGGCTTCATCCACGAGATGCAAGCATATGAACAACTGTAAACCCTTATGAATTTTATTCTCACCATTCCCAAATTCTCCATTATTTAAGTTTGCGAAAGGCTGCCAACGTACGTTCGCAAATCTGGCGCGAATTGCTACAAAGAAACTACAGGCAAAATGCTCTTTGATGGCTACAGTAGGATAGGAGTATTCTGTGTAGTTCCAATTACGCTCGTTCGATCCGTCCTCTATGTTAAAGGAAGAAAAAAAGTATTAGTAACAGTTATCACGAAATACTGAAAGAAAAAATATTAGTAATTAACTAAATCTATCTTTAATATTTTTTAACGAATAATGGATAATTTGCTATTAAAAAAAATAGTGATAATAATAAATGTTACGCTAATAGCAATTTAGCATACACTAATAACAGTTTGATAGATAATAACGCATTGATAATTGTGTATTGTAAAAAAATAATAATAATAATTTGATCATAATAATTGCGCATTTTTTTGTTTTAAAAAAGGAATTACTGTATTTGTAATATGATTCAAACGTATGATATGTAAACAACACCTTTCAAATTTTGTTGGCAAAATATAATAATATAAAGTTGTAATAGCTATTCATATTTTTACTTAATTAGTATTGACTATAGATTTAATGTAATGTTTGACACTAAAATATAGCCCCGAATGTGCCCCTTCATGCCACTTACCGCCTACAGCAGAGCCCGTATAACGTAACAATGTGTAGGTTTTCGAATCGCTGGAAACTTGAAATTGTAGCGAGATAGTCCATTTAAAACCTTTGTCGGTCCACTTTAGGTTAAAGTCAACCTCATCAGTAGGACACGTTTCATATACAGACGTTTCAGCTTCCATAGGCACAGTAACCTCAACATCCTAAAGATAGAGATTAATATTATTATTTAGCAGTATGGGATCGCAATTCTGAAATTATATCGAAAGTTTTTGTAGTACCTATAAATGAAGTCTTCGCTTAATATACTCGGATAGTTGCATTGCTACTTAGTTCAATCATAAACATTAATACATATGACTTAAGTAACAATGTAGGCCTCCAATAAGGCAGATAAAAAAAAGAGTAACCGTTTCCAAACTCATTTAAGTAAGAACGCAACAGAAGATAATATATAACGTAAGTAACAATACAAGTATCCGAGTACGACTTATAAGAGCAAAGACTTAAGTAGGCTTCATGATTTCCAAATTTCATTGAGTACATGCACAGGAGAAAGTTTTTATACTTCCTTCGCATGTATATATATATACCTACCTGTCCGTCTGTCCATCCCTCCATCCATCTATCCATTCTCACCCCTCCCATTACCATGAACTCTTACTGAGCGACGTGATATCATATATTTATGTTCTGTCATTTCTAAAGTAACTCACTTTGAACCCGCTGCCCCCACCCCCTTACCTCCCCTTTCTCCCACATAGCAGTCAGTCTTTCTGTTTGTTCCATGGTTTTGTGCACTAACGTCCTGAAAGCAAATTAGGTATAGTTCTAAGCTTGATACGTTCATGTAATACACCTTTTTGCTGGAATATTTGAAAATGAATTATCACATAAGTTTCTTTTTAATAATTACTTACAAAAATTGGATGGCTGATGTTGGCTTCCATTTGCATTAAAGAACAAGTCTCGTTATTACTATCAGTTATGATCCAGAGAAACGTTTTCGGGTTGCCGTCTTGGGTAATAATGAAAGTAAAACGGAATAACATAATGATATATCTATCTATCTATCTATCTATCTATCTATCTATCTATCTATCTATCTATCTATCTATCTATCTATCTATCTATCTATCTATCTATCTATCTATCTAT
>JAIPMN010050935.1:1757-14257 GCA_020650975.1 Apostichopus californicus
GAGGGGATCGAGAGGAGGGAGGGGATTAAGTGGGTAATTTTATCTTCATACCTAATGAAACGAGACAATCTATAAAACTAAATAATAGTTGTTCAACAACACTTTCCTTTTTTCTTTATTTTTTTGTTTGTTTATTTGATGACAGTCGATAAATATCTAAAACAGGTTATTTCCAAATAGGGTTCATCGTTCCGCCAGCGGATTTTTCTTACGCTTGCCACTAAAGTTGCTTTCATATGATAATTTTGTTTTCTTCGGCGAGAGTTCAACTTTGATTACGCGCCAGAGGTCTCTACATGTTGACTTTCATAATTATTTGCAATGTTAATAATAATGTTAATCATTCAGACTATTAAATGGATGGGGGGGGGGGAATCATTTTTTGGGGGGCGCTTATTTCTTTTGATATATATATATATTTTATCCTTCATTAGTTTTTTTCCCGGCTGTAATGTAATATTAACAACATGTTCGACTATTTTTTTGTATCCCATACTGCTTCATTTCAACGACACAAAAAATCAACCTAATGGATCATTTGTAGATCTTATTGTCTAGAAATAACGTAATTAATAAATGAAAATAATATCGATAAATTGATGAAATTAAATTTCAACGGATCATATTTCTCCCGAATCCAAAATATTCGGTAGACAAAATTGTGACGTCACTCACCAAACATTTGTGGTTTTCATTCGGATAATTAAAACCTATAATATTAATGTAATATTATCCATTTTAAATCTAATCAGATTAAAAATTGAACTAGATTAAATCAAACGTTTCATATACTCGTGATTGTTCACATTCTAATTTTACTTCAAACATGTTAGATTGAAAGTTCATTAAGTAGATTGAATTTGTCAATGCATCAACTCGAGGGAGTTGTCACGAAGAATGGTCGATCTTTGATAAACTACGGGAGGAGGATGGGACGAGGAAATGGCCGTACCCATGCAACTAGGCGAACTCTTTGAAAACCTACTTCCACGATGACAGTAAAGTTTGATGAATGCAGGAGGTAACATGAATGTCCCCTTTGTAGCTTTCGATCTGTGTGAGTCAAAAATGCCATTGTTATATTTCACGAAAGTTATGTATATTTTTTCCACTCTTCTATCCCTATAACGGATACAGATCTTAATAGCAGCTAATGAAATATAAACCTACACATTTCTATTTCACGTATTTCTAACTTTCGTGGAGACGTGATTCGGTAGTTCACAGCTACAGCTAAATCGATATTAGATGCAATCAACAGCATGCGCCCGTTTCAATCTATTAACTTAAAAGAGTGATCTATCTTTTTCAATGACACGAAATTCATGAATACGCATGATGTTACTTCCTCTAAAACATGTTGCACCCAATCCCAACCCCCCCCCCCACCCCACCCCCATCCCAAGTGATGGGCTGTAAATTCTCTTAACCTAGTTTATAGCTTCACAGTAGCCCTACAAAGGTTCCAATATTATTATTTGTTTGGATGACGCTAACAATTGTTCAATTGCATCGAAAGAAATTCCATAAAAAAAATGAAAAAAGTCATGGTCAGTCTTTGGCGGTATTTTGCTAATAACTATTTTAAACTTCTCGTAATGGCCTCTTACTTTTCGATCAGTTTTCGTCTACATCAACGAGACTACAACGAATGATGTATCGGATTTTGTGATAGAACGTTGGATTTATCAACATTGTGGAACCTCTGTGGGGTGTAAACTTTTGTTTCTGTGGGAGCAAAATTTACGAAACCCGACTTTCTCTCGGCACATAGTTAAATAAAGTTGACTATAAGGCATGTGTAATATTCATGATTTTATCAAAAAAACGTCTTTTTCATGTGTTCTTGGATTGTAAAGCACTTCAGGTCCTACCAAAGTACACGGTTACCATGGGAACATTAATTTCATTAAACGAGACCAAAGTACCCAATTTCCAAATATTACTTTTAACGTTTTCAATCTCATTCAGCTGACGTATTGGGGATTAATAAAAGAGAAACCGTCAAATTCAGTCTGATCCAGGTTCATTATAAACAGTTTATCCGTCGGCGTCAGGTTCGGCTCTTCTCGGGTAAACTCGCGATCGAAGTTATTCGTATCCTGTTTCCCGGTCTAAATATGGAAGGGAGAGAAAGAGGTGGGGGGAGAGAGAGAGAAATTAATAATATTGAACAAAATCGAAAAGAGTTGATGACAGGGAGCATCGATTTGTAGAAACTATTTTAAGGCTGTTTTAGACGCAATGGAGTAACTTTCAGATCAATTAGGTCGGAAAGAAATCTGACTTTTGTAATGCAATGTTTAATCGAGGTATGTAACCGTAGTCAAAGTCCCGGATGTTCGAATATTATCCCCATTCAACAACAAGGTGTTTCTCTGCCTCGCGCCGATACAGTCCTTCACCCCTATTTCGCAGTACGAAGTGTTTATGCAAATTTGTTCTTTTCATCCAAAACGTTACAATTTAGCTTACAGAACACTTCATCCGTTAATGATATTAACAACTTATGGCGGGATTTCCAAAATGCAAAGCAGAATACGTAAACTCCCTTTTTTTTTCTTTTCTTTTTTTACTTTAAGATTTTAAGCATCTTCTATGACGTAAATGAACAAGGTACACCACAACGGTTTCTCTCTTCATGACTAAAGGAAATTATTAAGAGTATACAATTGCCTTGAAAGTTTACACTCCTTCATTGAAGCACTCGTAAATGCCGTTCTTTATTAATACCGCCCTCAATCCCTCAATCGATATACAATATATACCACACTCTAGTGAATAAATAAATACCGCCATCTATTATAAATATAAAGCGGTATGCAAAAATAAAACGTCGTCTAATCGTTAAAAAGAACATTCAGTTCATAACTGCACTTTGCGAGCAATGGTATAGAATCAACAAAATACCTCTTCATTCGTTTTTCTCTACCCTTGTTTGGGGACACAGTGAGTATAAATTATGAAAAATGTACTATATCATAAAAGAAATATGTTACCTTCCTGCGGTGACTTCTTATTTTACCATCCAACGAACAGATGATCATTCTTCAGGATCTTATGAAAATTAGATCTACTTGTATGAGGCTAGTCCTTTTTTATGTAATTCTTAAGAAAAGCAATATACGTATAACAGAGAAGAATAAAGGCAATATAAGAAAAATCATTCGAGCAAATTCTTTGAGAAAATGTAAAGATACTCACATTTGCCCATCTACCCACACAGAGAGACAAAGACGGCACTGCCCTTTCTGCCAGCAAGCGGGGTTTGGGATGTAAAAGCATGCATGAGGCTTAGGAACTGGTCAAAAGCATGCAGGAATAAGCTAACTACTATAAAAACATAAAAATTCATTCATTAAAGTAAAAAGAAGATTTTTTTCGGTTTTGATTAGCAATACACAAAGCTAAGATCATTATATTAAGGACAATACATTGTTAAACATATCGAGGAACATAAATGCAGAATAATCTCTTAAGAAAGTACTGCGGAAAGTTTCAGTAAACGTAACTTCGTCACTGTCACAGTGAACCAATCGGGATCCTGTAAACTGCCGTCTGCTGGTACTATAGTCAGTCGTTGTACACATTTATCAGCTTACACTTTACAGCAACATCCAGACTTCAATGAAAAGATATTGCAGACGACAGCAAACGTAAGTCCTCCAAGGTGAGTTCGAGTACCTACTTCTCGATGTCCAGATTTCCATGGTAACATCGAAGAACATTTGCATAAGGTTATCTTGACATTCCACTGGCTAAGGCTATGTAGAGGACGCTTACAAAGAATATTTCAAACACAGAATATTATTTTTCAACGTGATGAATAAAAGAGAGCGCGGAGGCATAGTATAGTCGTTTCTCGATTCGCCATATTATGAGTGGATGCCTATCACTGTTAATAGCTATTTGTTTTAATTACATTATTGCCTCATGATTTCTTCACGCAAAATTCATGTAAGGATTACTGGCGACCATGTTTAAAAGTTCGAAAACCTGCAATATGGGCATACACATTGTACTTATTTTGACGAAAACTAATTTCTTGTTTTAAACAAATATATGAACAAACATTAAGAAATGGTTAGAAAGAATAATCTATTGATATTTCCTCCAATTTTTAATTTGACCAACAAACACCATTCGACCTGATGTAAGCATGTTGGCGCAGAAACTTTAGGGTCATATGGGTTTTTTTTTAATGAGCTCTTTAAATTTACTTCATCCTTTGACTTCACTTGTGTGGGGGAAAATTGAGAGACTTGCTAGCACACTACAAATTTGCTTTCTGTAGCTAGTCATGGATTTCTGACAATTACGTCGTTATAGGTAACACGCAGAAGTGCTTTAAGAGGATTCAATCTGAAGTTTGAAGTGGAATGGGGGTGGGTTGGGGTATTTTGAATGGCATTTGACTTTCATTTCAGGAGGTTAAATCGTCCAAACAGAATGGACCGTCAATAAACAATGAACTATTGACCGAAACGGTTTATTTGCTAGACTAGAAAATCGATTAAATGGAACACAGGCTGGGTGAACCTCAAAGATTAAACAATTTATGAGACGAAATCAACGAAAATACGGTATTGTCGTGTAGACAAAAGATGATTATATTGCTACGCCTAGTCAAGCGGTTTCCAGTCGAAGTTCGGGATTCGGTTCCTAATGTCATACTTGAATTTCGTTTCTCCAAAAATCTTGGATGTATTCGTTATGAAAAATCGCGAAGAGATTCCATTCCTGGTTATAATGTGTAAACAACATATTAAGACTTGAATTCGTAATAAGAAAACCAAATATAAATGCTTTGTTCAGTTATATTTCCATATTTTTGTTTCATTTTTTGTTAAATTCCAAACTTCCCTTCAGATATAGTTAACCATGCACACCAGTGAAACAGCTTAACTACCCTCAGAAAACGAAGGATTCACATTGATTTACATGAATGTGTTTAATGTGGTCTTATACACTTTATAATCAATGGAGGCAAGTCTCGGATATATAAGTACCACTGATTAACCGCCGTCCAACATTCACCTCTTTTTGCGTGTATCCTATGAGACTATAGTACATAATTACGTTTGCAACCTACAGCCGTAATAGTACAGTTATGAAAAATACCCAAATCTGAACCCTAATTGTCATGCAAATGTAAGGTATGATTACGACATTACTACACCCCTACCCTGCCCCAATTCGGACAAGGACCTACATCCACCCAGTTCTCCATAAATTCCTTCAAAACAAGGACATTAATACGAGAAAATTAGGGTCAGTCAATTGTTATGCAGATGACATATCGCTGTACCTTTTTAGGAAGCAGAATTTACATATTGTGACTTATGGCATGCCATATGAATTTTTCACAAGCTGGAGAAGAAAGTTGTTTTATTCTTCTTCTTCTTGTTACAGCTGAATAGTTCATGCTCAAACTAATAATGAATGCTCGTCTGCGATTTTGGAATTGAAAGGGGAAATGAACGCCTTCGTTATTTCATGCTTGCTATGATTTCATGCTGCTGATGGTCAAATATAACTAGAGATGCATGCTGATGGCCATTACCGTAGTTTAGCTTACATCTGTAAGGTTAGCTTAATACCAGTCACAGTAAGTTATGACTGCCTGTCTAAAAAGTCCAACCACTATACTGTACCGGCAGGCAATGATTTGTAATCTCAAGGTTTGAAGACGGATAAGCATGAGAAATTAGGAAAACGAGAAAATAACCGACAGTGACAACTCCGTGAGATATTAAGATTACATCTGCAACTGTATTATTATGAATGAGGCACTTATAGGCAAGCAAGTAATCATGCCGCTAAAGTTGAAGGTTGTGGATAGTGAATGAGCACCTAAAGGCAGTTTACATATAGTTTAATACACACTACAATGCGATACCCTTCACTAAATTGTATAACAATAACAAATACCCACAGGAAGTACATACTTAACCTCAAATAGATCCCCTATTAACTTAAAAATGATCGGAATGTTGCAAAAATAATGTATGCAAATCAAGACTGTTCACATTTCTATTCAAAATTCTTGAATGTCTAATTTCTCCTGCATGGATTTGTTGTCCCTATAATTTCCAAAGCAAAGGCTGACTATGGCAAACTTTTTCGCCTCAATTTTCAAACCAAAGTGTTGATCTATTGTACTGGCCCATTTACCTGTTTATCAATAGCGCCCTCTTTTCCCTCACATAGTCTGCTGTACAAATTGGGTGATATAACACATCCTGTAGATTATGGTTTAGCCCCCTCTACAAATTACACATTTCTAGTATAGAAACGAAAATACCCCGTCATCACAATGCTAAGAAATTTTGCTTTGAGCGGCATTCCTCAGAAATGTTGCTTATCAAGTAAACTACATATAATATAATACATATAATATCATGAACAATTACAAATACCGAAAAACCCTTCTTTTTGTGCAGAACTTCCACCGATAATTGAAAATAAAGGTAGAAAGATGAAAAAGAAATTGTCTTCTGATATTTCGTCAAATGTTTACAGCAGAAGAGATCGTGCGTAATACATGATACAGGGGAAAAAAAATTAAGACCGTATTTTCCAAATATAATAATTTTTTTTTTTATAATAGTTATACAAAGTAATATATAAATGAAAGATCTTAGAAAGAAAAATGTTGAAAGAGATACTGCTAATTATTACTATGGTTTAGAAAATTTTAATAAATAAATTTTATGTAGATTATTCATAGTTTCGTTGGAAACCAAGTCGGATATTTGATGAATGTGCATCAATCAAAAGCTACAGAAAAATTCAATTTTTATCGGAGAAATCTGATACCTTTTCTTAACACACTGAAATCATCTTCCTTGAAAAGATTTAATGATCCATTGCCTCTTTCATCGTCATTAAAAAAAAATCATTGAATCAAGGACCAAAGAAATTCAATAAATTATCCAAAAAGGATTTTCAAACTCATTGCAATTTTGGAGTAAAGATGGTTTCTTTAAGTCATTCTGATTTTGATTAATAAACCAATATTTTGGTTCTGTATTGTTAGTATATTTAACACTGCAAGGAATAAAACAATTTTCCCCAAATTAAGATATCATGAATTGGAGGAATTTTGGATTACTTCAAGTGGTTTTGTTTTGCATAGGCCGGAATGTTAAGCATACCATGATTACCAACAGCTTAGAACACTATTCAAAATCTCCCCACCCCCAACCCTCTTCCCAAACAAGAAAGAAAGAGGGGCTTTAAAATAACAAAAAAATTAACATTCATCGGTTAGATACATATCGTTATAAAGTATCTTAAAGTTAACATACAAACTAATATCATAAAATGGTACATGAAATGTGCATCTTTTGGGACAAATATTAATTATCCATAAAGTGTCAAGGGAATATAAAAGAAAACACTTGAAGCTTCCTGAGTCTGTGTACGCAATTAATCCTATCCCCAAAGAGGAAAGAAAATAACTAAATTTGTTAAGCTAACACGTATATTCATCATATACTGAATATGTGTTAAACTAAGTCATTGAATATGAAGTTAAGCTTTTGTGATACTTGGAATTTGTTGCGTACTTAAAAAGAACTCATCTTGTCTAAATGCAGTATAGCTGGGACTCTACATACAGAATTGGCATTTATTAAATCATCGTACTGCAAGCCTTGCCAAATCTATGAGGCAATTATTGCAATGAATATTCATTTTATGCAAATAGGCAGCCACCTGGGAGATAGTATGTCATAGCGGGAACAGTCAAGTCCCCTTGACAAGATTTTAAATTGACCTAAAACTGCAACGGATATTACTGTTTCCATATTTAAAAAAATTATATTGACGATATTTTTTTTAGTTCATAGGACATTATCCGGTTTTTATCTTTATATTGCTGTAATGAATATGCAATTTTTGCTCAAATCAAATGAATATTAATTTTTAAGTTTGAGATAAATATTGATCAATTTCAACAACACAATTCAACTAGACATCCAACTTTACAATATCTATCGCCTTTCTAAACAATTCTGGACTCTGTCCTATTTTTGAAACAAACCCTTATAGAAAAAGTGATTACTGCACATGATTGGCTCTTCTAATCTGATACTAACAGTAAATAATTTATTCACCATATGTTGCACCTAATTTATGTCAGCAATGTTGCTCTTAGTAGCATTTCCGGACACAATCACAGCCATGTTTAGGTTCATAGAAACTCATTTAAATAGTGAGAGAGCTATACATATCATACAGCATTGGATACATCATTCTCAATTGCCTTCGTGGATACATTCTATTTAAAAGCAGTTGTCCGTTTTCGTTTTTTAATTCTGATCATTTTCTTGATTCACATCGGTAACAAGATCCCAACAAAAACAACACCAACGATTTAATACATTCGATGACTGGATCAGTTAACTTGCATTTTGAATCATTGTTAAAGTTGACTATTCATCAGCTTGAAAATTTGTCTAGTTGAAAGTTCATTAGCTTCACTAACAAGTCAAGTTTCATTTCAGATAATGAAATAAATAAATAAAAAAATCATAATAAAATATCAGTTTGTTTTTTGCGTTTTGAAGGTGATTGATTTATTATATAAATAGGGATACGAACATTATTTATATCTGGTCGACAAATCGATGAAATTTGAAAAGTCATTGCTTTATATCACTCCCCTGGTAACTATGATTCGGTGGGCAAGTTTTGTGGGGTTACTTAGTTTGATCAACTGTATTTCAAGTGTGAATAATACTGGGCAGAATTAGTAAAAAAAAAACCTGTTTCTAGATAAATCCCAGTCTACTTTCTTTTATACTGGCCAACAGCCATTTGCACAAGCAAATATTTAAACTGACTTAAATTAGCGAAAGTAATTCCATGATTTTGGGGGCAATTATTTTTACAATATGAATCAGGTGTGGCCATGATTTTACAATGTTATTAACAATTTTTTTTTGTCTTATGACAGCATTAAGGTAAATAAACATTTGGATATATTGACCTCTACGAAATCGGTTTAGGTTGGCTCATAGCATACTGATTATAAAGACTTTGAGACCGACGTAAATATGTTTTAATATAATTCATTTGAGGTGATAATTGAGTTAAAAAGTGAAATATCATGGTCAATACTGAAAGTTAATACTAAATCATATCTAAATGTTTCACTAAATTTGTGTTTGCGTATTCAATGATAATTAACCACAAACTGAGAGTGTAAAAAATCTGAAAAATCAAGAAAATGAAACCTTGGCCGAGAAATCAGTTCCCCAACAACAATTGTTGGTTTTTTTTTGGCTTTTTTTGGCTTTTCTTGGGGAGGACAATAACAAAGAGATATATCAATTTGCTTTTAGGAAAGATAGTTTGATATCAACCACACATGGAGACTACCAAAGAAAGCAATCAAAACTGACAGAAATTTAACAAATAAAGAGCACTTTGTTAACACTTCTTATCGCCTAGAACAGCTTGATGTTAATAAAAAAACAAAGAAAATTCCTTTCGATAGACACTACCTCTCACAAGAGAAACGGATAACATCATCCATCGCCTGTCAGGCTTTGGGAAATGAGATAAAGGAAGCTAAGCTGTACCTTGATGAAACCCCCTCTAAATGAGCTTGACCAACATGTGAGTAAAGACACACCACAACAAATAACCTAACACACTCACACAGTACAGGTATATGTCACATTAAGCCTACCCTACAATTCCCCTATTCCCTTTATATATTGCTGTACAAGCCTTCTGATCTCATAATTATTCAGGTTTTACACATCAAAGTACAATCAAAGTACAATGGTTTGGTTTGGCCATGATCATCTCATCCAAACTTAATTCATGAAACTAATTAAACATATCTTAGGTTTTAAAAATAAGAAAAAAGAAAGAAAAAAGGGTTTTAGATAATATTCAGGGTGTAGGGTTTTATTTATTTCTTTATAAAGGAGGGTTACTGCTCTTGAGGTGACTGAAACGGACTTTTAAAGCAGAGGGGTGGGCTAGTAGCATCCTCCTACAGGTCTAAACTTGATTGCATTAATAGTTATTTTTTAACTTTTGTGAGGTTGAATAAAGTGGGGGTGCATTCCCAACCGCCCCCCCCCCATCCCAGGCTATGTAACCTTGGTGTTAGTGTATTCTCGTTGCCATCTCCATGATTCAATTACAACATGACAAAATACAAATGATAAACTGACAACTTGCCAGATGAAAAATAAGAAAAGAAAGGGGAGAAACAAAATTGCTTGGTGTTTGCATACAATACTTAACTTAACCATCACCATTAATGGTCTTGGATACATATTTTATAAATGATATATTTCATTCCGTTTTAATAAGTCTTTTCATTTACCTTATCAATGTATATTTCATTTCCTAACTACCAAGCAACCACTCTAGCTGGTGTCTGGAATGCATGTTACAACTACAAACTACAGGCTATATCAATAATTATTATTATTATTTTTTCATCTACTTTAATAGCATTATACTAACAAATATTAATATTTTATCATTTTGCATTATTTTGGTACAAAAAAAAAAAATTCAACAAGAAAAAAAATTGTTTGCTGATTCTATAGGCGAGGAGGGTTATAAGAAAGCCTGTTGCTAAATTTGTGTTAAAATTTCTACCACATTCTTCGTTTCGGCTACGAAGAGCAAAAAACCTGTCGAGTATTTGCCGACTAAAAAAACCAAGCACCGTAAACATTGACGAAACCCAAAATGAAGAAAACCGGTTATTGCTTTGTAAAAGCGGCGACGAACTCTACCACGACCGATTAACACCGTTTAATAACGTACAATCAAAGCGAGGACACACAGATAGAGAGAGAGTGTATGAGAGGGGGGGAGGAGGGTCGCTGGAGTCCTTAAACGCCACCTCCTTGCTTTTTACTCTGGGTCTCCCTTCACGAAACCGTCAAATTGCGGATTGACGAATGTGAAGCCGCCAAACTCCTCCCCAATGTTGGAAATGATGAACTTATCGGTAGGCGTTAACGTGCAGGCGTTCTTCGTGAAATACGGGTCAAAATTTTCTGGCTTGCGAGGGTTTTTCTGTAGAGGGAAACACAAAAGACACAAAAACGGGGTACAGTGAGGTGAGGGATCGGTGGAACATGCGTAAGGGGGGGAGGGTACGACGAGAACCGACCCGAGGACATCGAAGAGAAGGGTACAAAGGGTACAGAGAGAGAAGGAGATACAGAACGAGACTCACCCCAAGGAATATCTGGTATTAACACTTTGGTGGTGTTAATTAAAGAAACCGTCCTTCATTGTCATTAGCAACAACTAATTAAGTTGTTTTGAGATCATTAGAAGTTAAACAATTTTCTTGGCAAATTTATACCTGAAAATTTCATCAATATATACGCCTTTCTTTGATTATTAATAATTGTTTTACTTCGTTGAAGTCATACCTGATCATAGTCAAACTTTGTAACGGCTACATTTAAACAAAAGCTTAATACAATTTTGCAAAGAGTTTTTATTTTAAAACTTGTTTCTGTGATCTACCCCTCTGGTAAAAAAGGCTGAATACTGCATTTCCAAGGTAACAGAAACAACGCAACATTAAATTGAGCTTGCTTTGCAACGACCTTCCTGAGTAAAATTTTACATTTTGAAGAAACTATATTGAAAATGAAAAACAACCACTGCCTTTGTTCATCTGTAAGAAAATTAAACCTAGCTTTCCTTCTTGTGTGTGTGTGTGTGTATGTGTTTATGTGACCAAGTCATTACATATTTACACAAACAAATATTGAATTCTGCCCATTATTAAACTATGATATCGTTGTAGTCATGTCCACTTGAATTCTGAGTATTTTTGGAGCGGTTATCAAACTGTCTGCACAGATCGATGAAGAATACGCTAATATTCTCTCTCCCTGGTGTGATTTTCGTGGTCTAGACTAAAATAGATGGCGCTGTTTTCTGACAAAATTTAATCCTTCAGCTATGGTACCACCAGAATTAGACAAATCCAACCCCAAAAATCTTCCAGTCTATTAATTCAAGAACTGTTTTTGAGTTGTAATTAAACATATATATATATTTTCCCCATCATTTCTTCCATTTTTGACTCTCCTATAAAAGAACTAAGCGAAGTGGAAATAAATGAGATGAGTTGTGGATAGCTATGACGTCAGTTCTAACCTTCAACGTCAATGAAAATCTTGGACGGAATAATAAAAAGAGTTAACGTCATTTGAATAATTTTATTTAAAAGCCAAAATTACCATTTATATTATCAAGAGTTACTACATTATTTAAGGAAATTAAAATGTCTAGTCAAACTAATATTTGTGATTTTTATCATAGAAAGAGTCATTTTTGCGGTGTGATGATACAGATCAATTTATAATCAAATATTTTGACTTAAAAGACTAAAAATTGAAGCATTGTGGTTTTCTGTCTCCATAGGGTAGACCATTCATCAACTTCCAAATTATGTCCATTTTTCATCTCCATCCAGCATAAGAAACTAAAGATAT
>JAIPMN010050955.1:0-13202 GCA_020650975.1 Apostichopus californicus
TCATAACATTACATTGAAAAAGAAAACGCATAACAAAAGGAAAAATTTTACTACCGACTTTTAGGAGTTATAAGGAGGAAGAACAAATGCACTATCACCAGGATGCTTAAAGATTATCAATTCTCTTTTACAGACCAAACATAAATTTACCCCACAACTATTGTTTTAAGCTTACCAAAATACTTGTTAAATCATTACGTATACAGTTAAGTGAATTCATACGTAAGATGTCAGAATACTTTAAACTGACAGATTTTAATGAAAAAATCAACAGGTTTAAATTCATAGTAGCTTGGATATAATCTCCAGAGAGGAAATATTTATAAAAAATTGTAAGACACATAAAAATAATCAGACATACAGTGTTCCGTTAATTTATATTACACTGCAGACTTTAGGAAAGAAGAAAAGAAAATTATAACAATTCAAAGTGTCCAAGGACAGAAATCTTGCTGATCAGGATCAACTTTAGAAAGACTTGTCGAAATAGGGGGCCGTGAGCCCAGGGGCTTACATCCCCGTCGAGGGGATTGAAATATAGATGTGACACCGAAAATGTCGTGGGTTGAACTTACTATCAATATGGATCATCACTGATGCCCTTTTCATCTTTTCCAAGAAGAGATAAATTTTAACGGATGATTCAAACCTCCTGTTTCCGATGCAGAGTCCTCGCGAGCAACGTACTCTCTCCATCTGGCAGCTGCTGCCGGATGAGATCCTGCTCACCATCTTCTCCCATCTCAAGCCCTCCGACCTCCTCGCTTGCTCTCTGACCTGTCAGGGGTTCTATAGGGTCGCCATGGATGAATCACTTTGTAAGTTTATTGATCTTTGATTTTTTTGTTTTTTTGTTTTTTTCGTAGCATTAAAAGCCCCATTGACTTACACACTAAATCACAAAAGTAATGTCTTCTCTAAGTTTAGATAGAGGTTTTCACTAGCTAAACGCTACCCATCACCGGATAGCTGACAAGTTGGCCTTTCATGGCACCATCAATTTTCCGTACCATGACTGCGCAGTTTTTTTGCTATTCGAGCCGGAAGTTTTCGTCACTTGTAATCAAACCTCTTCACTCAGTAGTAAACAATTTTCCTACACTGCTCCTGGGAGCCCTAAAGGGGTCTAAAATTGCCTCAATTGACCCAATTTTCTCACCACATGTACTTCGATTCATACTCTTCAACATGCAAGCTACAAAAAACTAGATCATGATTGATAACAGGTCAATAAAGATGTTCTCCTGCTGCTTTTTGGCACTTTTCCTGAAGGAGAACAATCGAGTGGATGGATATAGACTCTAATAGGAGTATGCCACCTGAGGGATATGCATGTTCAGAGTTTAGAAAAGGGTGCTAGACGGGGTGGGGGGGGGGAGGCAAAAATGTAGTTATCATCTCACAGAGAAGCTTAGAAATGTATATAGTACTGATAATCTTGTACATTCACAATGATATTAATATTTGTTAACATTGTGTGATATTATTATATTAAAATCAAGAATAGTTACCTGGTGCCTTTGCACTACGCCAACCTTTCCTTCTTAATTTCCGATCCACCTAAAAAGTTTTTCAGCTCCCCCCCTTCCCACCCCCTTAAATTTTTCCATATGGAAAGACATCATGTTTGTGCTTTTTTATACAGAACCTGTTGTATCAAGTTTTAGATTGACATATATATATATATGTTTTCTATCTATCTATATCAACCAGTTCGTCGTAATTGATGATATGACCAATCGGTTTATTTTTCAACTAGATGCCATGTTTCTTCTCGAAGGCATGAAAAATGTGACGGTCATATTTATATTTAGTCGTTCCCTCTTTTCTCTTCCCTTCCTCTTCAATTTCTAGGGAAAGTCATACGCCTGGAGAAGAAGCTGCTGACGGATTTCTATCTGACCCAGATCGGACTCAAGCATCCCTCGCGGGTCATCTTCTCTCAGTGTCGGGGCAAGACGGTCACAGAGAACGGCCTACGGAACCTCTTTAGGACCTGCGTGGATTCACTCCAGGTCGGTAGAGCTCTCTGAGCTATAAGTAGCTATATCGTTCTA
This sequence comes from Apostichopus californicus, assembly GCA_020650975.1. Lineage (NCBI taxonomy): Eukaryota > Metazoa > Echinodermata > Holothuroidea > Aspidochirotida > Stichopodidae > Apostichopus > Apostichopus californicus. The sequence goes on from JAIPMN010050955.1 coordinate 2,058, forward strand.
AATTTGGGCCTGTATAGCATATATTTAGGCTGACGGTATGTGCGTACGTTGGTTCCAAAGTGTACGGTAACTTCACATGTCCCGTTCAGGACCTGCGTGGAGTCACCACTATCCTTTAAGAACAGTAATACCCTTACTAGAGCGAATTGACCGTATACCATTGTATTAGTACTTTGACCCATACATGGTCCATTGTGTTTAATTCAGCCTACATGTATCATACTTAGCACTTACGGGGGGTGGGGATGTAAAGGGCGGGGGGGGGGTTTTGAACAGTAGCCCATGATTGGATGTCTTGCCAAGAATTTGCCACAGATCCTGAGGCTTCTTTCTGTGTGTGTTGTGGAGTGTTCAACACATTTTCTTTGAAATCATGTGACATCGTGGTAATATCGGTGAAAGTGTGTACTGGATAAATGTGTGTCTGTCTTCACCAAAGTCATGAAATAATTTTCAGGTTCGGTTTCAAGTTTTGCGCCCGATCGGTCGCCAAATAAATCGATGATTTAGGAGGGTGCCCCTCCGACACTTCTGTCAGTACCGTATGACGAGGTCACTCTTTTCAATTCTCCGTTAAAAAAAAAAACTCTTCTATTAAATCGTCAGGAATTGAATTTCAGTGGTTGTACCGGGGAGATGTTTTCAGGCGACTCCGTCCTCCTTCATGCGTCGAGATGTTACAACCTCTCGTCCATCGATGCCAGCTGGTGTAATGTCACGGATAACGGGCTGAACGCGGTCACAGGCGGGGCGAACAGGTAACCCTTGTCATTTCACATGCTCCGTTTTGAATTTCACCGTCGTTGTGTGGTTTACAGTAACGACAGGTTCAATTTTGACCATAGGAAATGAAAAATTTTGAGAGGAGCTTCTAACAGACGGTCTTATTTTCAAGATTAGACAGTTAAACATCTCTGTGGATATTGAGCAGCCTGATAGCCTAGTGATGATGTGCATTTGAACCATAATTTATATTTTTCAAAATGGAGAACTGTTTTTAGAGAAAGGGAATAATCTAAAAGTAAGTGTTATTGCAGAGTTTCTGAAATTTTTACTAGAACAAAGAAGATGGCTATTAAAATGATAAATATTCTTCAAAGTTAGAGAACTTTTTAACATTTTATTGGTCCTGTATCAGGGCAAGGCCTCCCACCGGACTTTACAACTGTTAACCGCCGGTTATTGGTAACCGGTCACACCTTACACACCGAAGTGTACACATTTCAAACAGCTGCTCTCCCGGGGCATTGCCATGCACCACATCAATGTGTCCCTGCCGAGGGACTTCCCCTAGGGTGCGGCCATGTTAACTGCGCAGGCAACTTTATTCACAAGGGAACCTCACAGGCCATCATCTATACACTTGGGTAAAGAGAGAGGGGCAAGGGAGGAGATGAAAGTGTCTTGTGCAAGGACACGACTGAATCATCTGGCCAGGACTCACACCCTGCAATCCTTATATCGCACCTCCTTTGCCTGAGCCATTTCACTACGACGCCATCCTTGTTAAACCCATATCATACTCCAAAGAAACCTAAAATCTAAAAAAATCTATAAAATCTATATAAATCTATATCCATATAAATCTATAAAAAATCTATATAAAATCTAAAAAAATCTATCTATAAAAGGAAAAAAATCTAAAACCCATATCGTAACCAATATCCCAATCGTAATCTATCATAATCATATCGTAAAACCCATATCGTAATCTTCGAGATTGTTCAATCGCCTCTCGTCTTTCTCAGATTATCTTCGGTGTGTCTTAACGGATGTCAGAGTGTGACCGATACCGGCTTAAGGTCACTGGTCGAACGACATGGCTCAAGGTAAGCTTAAGGTCACTGGTCGAAAGACATGGCTCAAGGTAAGCTTAAGGTCACTGGTCCAAAGACATGGCTCAAGGTAAGCTTAAGGTCACTGGTCGAAAGACATGGCTCAAGGTAAGCTTAAGGTCACTGGTCCAAAGACATGGCTCAAGGTAAGCTTAAGGTCACTGACCGAAAGACACGGCTCAAGGTAAGCTTAAAAAACTCGTTGATGCCAGCAGTTAAAAATTCCTCTCCAAAAAAGGTCTTCCCAAAACTATTCATCGCTTTTCTGTTGGTCCACCAACGGATTGTGGTTGGTGGCAAACTTCAAGGGAATAATTTTTTGTGTTCACATTTGGTGTGGCATCTTTCAGGTTTTAATGAATATTATTTTCTCATATGAAAAAGACTGAATAGTATTGTTGCAGTGTACGAAATGTGTGCCATGTTCAAATTTTACATCGGCATAGCGTTTTGCTATGCAGAGCACAGGATAGATTATATCCTGTTATTGATTAATCCCTGCCCTTCAGGTAAAACTCCATGTCTGGTTTCTTGAAGTAAAGCAAGTAAGCATAACCACTCATGTAATGTTAGTTTTATTAGTTTGATTATATTATTTTATTTGTTTTATTATTTAATTTTATTTTTAGTTTTAATTGTCAGAAATTGAAATATAAATTATTTTGCCATCTGGTTACTAAATTGGAATTTGAATGGGATCGAAAATATGAATCAGTTGACCCCTAGAGTTTAAATTGAATTTTAATGGTATCAAAATGTATCGAATTTGATGCAAAATTGATATATGAATTATAACTATTAAAGTAGATTGCGGCTTAACGGATGAACAATGTGTCACCTAGATACTTGAATTGAATTTGATGGGATTGAAATATAATGCCATCATCAAATTGAAAATGATAGGATTAAAATTTATTGTAGACATTTTCTCCAAAGGGGAGGGGGACACCCCCTCCCCCCACTACCCTAGTGACCCCTCCCCAGGACTTGGATCACACTACCGTACAAATCCGCCCGGCGCTCAAATATTCCTGAGCACCTGCCTGTTTTCCCTATTTCTTTTTTTTCTGTTCTTATCTTCATTATTGTATCCACTCTCTTCCATTTTTTGTTCATCGTTGTAGCTTGATTGAATTTGAGGTTTTTGGTTGTATCGACCTTTCACCTTTGACCTTGACAAGGATCGGTGATGTCTGCAAGAATCTGCACAGCTTGAACATTGGTCAGTGTTACAAGGTAAGCATAGATCTTGCACTCTAGTTAACATATACCTTTGAGATATCTATCAAGGGCTGTAACTGAAGAACGCACAGCTTGAACATTGGTCAGTGTTATAAGGTAAGCATAGATCTGGCACTCAAGTTAATTTATACCTTTCAGATATCTATCAAAGGCTGTAACCGAACAACACACAGCTTTCGTGAAATTGGGAAAAAATTCTTTGCTAGTTCTGATGGAAAATGTTAATTGATACCACTGAAATTGTCTCTGATCACGAATGTGGGAAAATTGATGATATTTTTAAAAGATGAAATTGGAAATGGCAAAATGGAATGTTCTGACAAAATGTCATTTAATCCAATACTTATAATCAATGGTTCTAACATAAATTTATGACTGTGAAAGTAAGAGGGCCTGATGTGTCGATCCTTTTTACATTTCACACTATCCCTCTTTGACATATTCCTGTCATACTATGATAATAGTCTCTCTTCTCGACTGTTCTCCATCCTTTCCAGGGAAGAATTGATACGATATCCCATCGCAAAGTGCTATCCAATTTGCTATACAAGTGCGATGTATAGCTGTTTTTGCACACAGGAACAAAACCAATTTTCTTATTTTATAACGAGACAGATTTAAGAGCCTTCAAAACTGCTCTACAATATTTGAAAAACAAATTATTCCATGCCCTTCAATTTCGGGCATGCCTTTACCACTCTGTGCCCAGTTCCGTTTGGGGGGACCCGTTACTGCCCATCCTGTTCCTTCAATTCCCCAAAAGCTCATGGCACTATTTAGTTAATCACTCACTGGCCTCATCAGCTTAAAGGCATTGAAGACTCGCCCCCAAACAGCGTGCCGCCATCTTTCAAAAGTTAACTTTCAGTTGCTTGCAAGTGAAGTTTTTCTCTTGTCGCTACAAAATGCAGACAGTAATGGAACGTGATATTTTGTTATCTTAAGCTGGACCTGAGATGTCCATCACTGTACACTGTGCTGTGGGTATTGACCGCAGCTGTTTGTACTGAATGTACACTAGTGTCTAATTACCGACGGTTACAAGCTGTGTGTGCATTTTCTGGGATCGATGGTGGTGTCTAACACTCTGTTACACCTCATTCGAAACTAGGTCAGATTACCGGCATTAGACCTCTCTTTTTGCGCGAGTCTTCACACCCTTTAATCACCATTCTTCCTGAATCACACCTAGGTTTGTTTCTCTTCTGTCCCTTACACAGGTCACCTTCGATAGTTTGTTCGAAGTCATACCAAAACTGAAAGCCCTGAGGCATCTGGATGTCCGAGGATGTAAACAGGTATTTTTTAGAATTAATCTTTATTCCTTTGACTTGTACGCGAGAAGAATTTGATGTGTCAAATTCATCTCACGAGAGGCGGTGAGTTGATGACATCACAGTCTCTCACTTCATCCTCTCATCCACTCATGAAGCATTCTACTATTACGTAAAGATGTAAAGACAGTCAGAAATTAAGTTTATAACAATAATGATAACAACTTGTTTTAAAGAGAAACCTATATTATGACAAAAACTTACCCCATGGATGTATTTGCAACATACCTTACCATAGATTTGTAATTTTAAAAGGAACTTGACAATTTGTTGATTTTAATCTAAAATGAATCAAACAACAAGGCTATAGCCTTACAAAAGTGTTAATTTTTTAATTAATTTTCAAGCTGCGTCCATTTTATTTTTCGTATTCATATTTTAAGGGGTTTTTGTCATTTTGTTACTTAAATTTACTTAAAACTCACTTTTTTCTTTTTAGGAATTTCACTGTAAATCTATATTATTTTTAAAATTATTCCTTCGTTTATATATATATATTTTATATTAATATATTATTAATATATTAATATTTAAGCTGTGTCAATTTTATTCTTGATATTCATATTTTAAGGGTTTTGTCATTTTGTTGTTATTGTAAAGCGCTTTTGAACATGCTTAAGCATGAAAAGAGCGCTAGATGTTAATTTGATAAAATAATAATAATAATTTGAGGCACTTAAACTTTCAGTTTTACCAAATTTTTTACGGATTCTAAATGAGGCTCCCAGACGTTTATCTCTGACTTCCGATAATACGGGAGAGTATTAAGTCATTTGTCTCATACTGAAGAAAGAAAAAAAACGATCCGATTAGTTCTACTCTTTAAAATTTCAGATGCGAGACGACTGCGTCAGAAAGATCGCCAAGTGTTGCAAGAGATTGGAGACGTTGGTGATGGCAAACTGTAACTTCATATCCAATGTGTCCATGGTAGACATCGCAGCTAACCTGAAAACTATCAGGTAAATTTCACAGTAGAAGGATAACAATGCTAGTCTAGTCCTACCAAGACTTCTTCCCAATGCAAGAAGACATCCTCCTAAAAGACACAAAAAGAAAACACAATTAATTATTTTGGATTCTATTCATATATATTCACTGGTCGTTCTCTAGTATCTGGCCTCACCTTTATGAAGCATCCAGATACATCAGTACTGGCCCAAAGGTGCTGTTCTATTCACCAAACCTACACATCTCTCCTATAGTGTGTATGGTCGTTCTCTGGTATCTGGCCTCACCTTTATGAAGAATCCATACACATCAGACTGGCCCAAAGCTGCTGTTCTATTCACCAAACCTACACATCTCTCCTATAGTGTGTATATATACATATTGGTCATTCTCTGGTATCTGGCCTCACCTTTATGAAACATCCAGATGCATCAGTACTGGCCCAAAGGTGCTGTTCTATTCACCAAACCTACACATCTCTCCTATAGTGTGTATGGTCGTTCTCTGGTATCTGGCCTCACCTTTATGAAGAATCCATACACATCAGACTGGCCCAAAGCTGCTGTTCTATTCACCAAACCTACACATCTCTCCTATAGTGTGTATGGTCGTTCTCTGGTATCTGGCCTCACCTTTATGAAGAATCCATACACATCAGACTGGCCCAAAGCTGCTGTTCTATTCACCAAACCTACACATCTCTCCTATAGTGTGTATATATACATATTGGTCATTCTCTGGTATCTGGCCTCACCTTTATGAAACATCCAGATACATCAGTACTGGCCCAAAGGTGCTGTTCTATTCACCAAACCTACACATCTCTCCTATAGTGTGTATGGTCGTTCTCTGGTATCTGGCCTCACCTTTATGAAGAATCCATACACATCAGACTGGCCCAAAGCTGCTGTTCAATTCACCAAACCTACACATCTCTCCTATAGTGTGTATATATACATATTGGTCATTCTCTGGTATCTGGCCTCACCTTTATGAAACATCCAGATACATCAGTACTGGTCCAAAGCTGCTGTTCTATTCACCAAACCTACACATCTCTCCTATAGTGTGTATATATTGGTCGTTCTCTGGTATCGTGCCTCACTTGTTGGAACCTCCAAGTTTGCTGTTCGAACAACCAACAAATGTAAGACCTGGATGTCAGACAGACAGCCAGAAAAAAAAAATATTTAGAAATTTTGTCCTGATATATTTTCTATGATTATTTGATATATTTTCTTGTTAAATTCCAGATCCCTGGATGTCTCAGGCTGTAAGAAGATCACTAACGAGGGAGTCCGTTCGGTGGCCATGTGTTGTACTAGACTAGAGGCATTCAACCTCAGTTCCACGTCTATCGACCGCAAAAGGTTAAAACGAGTTCTTTTAAACTTCTTTGAATTTTTTATTCTTTTTCGATACGTTGTAGGGTATAATCATTGCTATCTGCCACGGTTATATCCCAGTACCACTTGTTTTTGTTTTTCTAACCACTTATCTTTAATTAATATTATATGTAATCGGTGGTGTGGCCGAGTGGATAAAGGCGGTGGCATTTGTAGCAAGAGGCTTAGCAATCCGTGAGGTTCCGGGTTCGATACACGGCCGGGTCATAGTAAGGTGGGTTTTTCATCCAAGAACAGTCTACGGTTTTCCCATCTGAAATGTCTTTCTAAATTGAAAAGATTCCAAAATTTGAGTTAAAAATGTTGAATTGGAAGCCACCTGACCTTTGAGTTGTAATCCATAATAAGCCCTTGCGGGTTAAGCGTGGTAAAAAATGACTGCTGATTATGATATCATTATTTTTCTAATTAATATTGTAAATCACAGCATCAGCACCTTGGCCAGTTACTGCTCTCAGAACCTGCGAGACTTGAAGCTGAACTGTTGTAAGGACATCACGGAGGCCAGCATCGTGAAACTCCTCAAGCATTGTAGAAGGTGAGGTCTAGATACCACATAATTGTGAGCCACATGTATGTATGTATGTATGTATGTATGTATGTATGTATGTATGTATGTATGTATGTATGTATGTATGTATGTATGTATGTATGTATGTATGTGTGTGTGTGTGTGTGTGTGTGTGTGCGTGTGTGTGTGTGGGTGTATGTATGTATGTATGGGTGTATGTATGTATGTATGTGTGTATGTATGTATGTATGTATGTATTTTAGATCCTCCTGCAAGCAGGAACTCACGAAGAAGCCATCATTGGCTTATCAAAGCCGCAAGCTGACCGAAGTCAGTCTCTTAGATTCATATTTTTAACACCCATGATTATGAATTGTCAATTGTCAACAACTCTGTAACTGGACGACATACATTAATCTTGACTCAAACTGGGGACCATATGATTGGAAGGCACCGGCGTTAACCACTGAGCTAACACTCCACGGTGCTTCGATCATTTTTTATCTTTTAATGTTTTTTCTGTTATTTCTCACAATATTTCTTTTCCCTAACGGAGATGGGATTCGGGAATATCGAATCTTCAATATTGAAGCTCTTTTTACGTGACGTTGTTACGATGGCTTTGATTTCAGTTTCAACACTGTTTAACATTCTTCCCTGAAAATATCAAAAGAAAAACAAGAGAGAAAAGCAAAAGGTTTCATATCCTAGTGGCAACTATGACATCACAGATTTACAAAATGGCAGCTTCCAGATACAACTTTTCAACAAGGGATAAACTCCCAAGCAGGAGTAAGGTATTTCGTAGCTTATTTGGGCCACATTACATCAGCAACCATATTCCATCGTAACGATAAAAATTGAGGGTGGTGAGGGGGGAGGGTGGGGGTGGGAGAAGGGACAGGTGGATGATCCATTGGTCTTGGCCAAATAGGGCGAGGCATAAAAGCTTTGCAGGTGGCTGCACTACTCAACGTCTTGTAGCTCACAGCTATCCAGTCGCAGTGGCATAGCTAGAGGTTTTGGCGCACGGGTGCAAGAGTAGAAAATTGCTCCCCCCCCACTACTGAAAGGAAAATAAATTGCGCGCGAAAATTTTGGGTTATATTTTTCGGGCAAGTCGTTACATTTCTGTGACATGTAGTCATTACAGAATACAGAACAGAATAAAAAATTAAAAAAAGAGAAAACGGTCGAAATGGACAGAAAAAAACACTATCTATAAATTTGCTAATAAAAACAACTACATTCAGTTCAGATTCTTATTAGTAACTGGAAAATATTCATGCCTGACGACATACATCAATTTCGTCATGTTTTTCTAAAAAGTGCTTATTTTTTTTACTCTCATTCTCCCATTTCAGCGCCCCCCTTAAACCCGTGCACCCTTGACCCCCCTAGCTACGCCACTGTCCAGTCGTTGTGTTTCTAATGCGGGTTTTCTCTTGATTTATACAGCCTGGAGACTCTACATCTGTATGGTGTGAAAGGCCTGAGGAACCTAGGCTTATTGAAACTACAGTATCCTTGTCTGATGTATGAATAAAACCACTCTCACAGGAAGACGAAGATGAGGAGGAGAAAATGTATAACCAAGCTATACTTGTGATGAGAGCGTGGTGGCCAATTCGATTGCTGCCTAGTTCATTACGTTGTGTCCTTGGGACAAGATGCTTTATCTCAATTGCCTCTCTCCACCCAGGGGTTTAATGGGTACCTGTGAGGTAAACTTGTCATTGGGCGCAGTATATTACTGCTGCCGACTGGAGGGATTGTCGCTGGGACAGGTTATCATTGACCAGGGGTAATATAACGTCTGTAAAGCGCTTTGAGACCTATCGCTGGTATAAAGCGCTATATAAAAAGCAAATATTATGATTTTTATGAAGGGAATTTGCCAGTTTTAGTGAAATGAGGTTAAGGCACACCCCAGTCGGGACAATTTTTTTTTTTTTTTTTACCATACTCTCATGTCCTGCTTCAGGGCACTCATGGTGTCTGTATGAGCAGTACGAATATCACGTTTCTATCAGATCAAGGTTAGAAACTGTTGATACTGTCAGTACCAGTGCTTCGAAGCATGATATGAGAGGACAGTATACAGTGGTTATTAACATTAGAATTAGATAAAGGCTAGAAACTGTTCATACTGTCAGTACGAGTGCTTTGAAGCATGATACGAGGGGACAGTATAGAGTGGTATTAGCATTAGAATCAGATAAAGGTTAGGAACTGTTCATACTGTCAGTACGAGTGCTTTGAAGCATGATACGAGGGGACAGTATAGAGTGGTATTAGCATTAGAATCAGATAAAGGTTAGGAACTGTTTATACTGTCAGTACGAGTGCTTTGAAGCATGATATTGGAGGACAGTAAAGAGAGGCATAACATTTACGAACAGTCGTTATTAACCAAACTTATTGCAAACCTTCCGTCCTGGTCAACAATTCAGCAAAAACCAAACAAAACCCAACACAAGGAAATTTTCTTATTTTACTGAGCTGTATAAAATGGAATTTTGTATCAAAGGAATTATGTCAGCCAGTTTAATATACTGTCGCATAGCCACAGTCTGCAGCGATAAAAGGATTACCAACGTATTTATTATAGAGTTTAAAGTTGACCACAACCTTTTATTTATATTACACATTATCTCCACGACGATCATATTGACTGCTGCATACAGCCATGGCGATGGTGTGAAAATGTCGAAACTGTCATGAAATATGATCGCACTGTTTCAGGACAAGAATTTATGGTCAGAGAAATGATTTCCCTATTCTCAGGGGTATTTTCAAAATGCGAGAAAGGATTAGAAAGATATATTTTATCATGCAAAGTGTCCATTTTTTTTTTTTTTATGTATTAAACAACTGACTCCTGTAATAGGAATATTTATAAAATATAAGACTTCACATAAGTCTTCATATTCTTCTTCATTTTTCGTACTTAATTTAAGTTGTCCTGTAATTAATATTTATTTGTGAGTACAATCAACTTTGTGCAGCTAAGTCACGTTTTAGGTTTAATAATAGTTAAATAATTTTTGGAATTTTATTGTGGTAGAATTATGATACCACCCTTGTACATTTATGCATGCAGAAAAAGAAAAATATGTGTTTGAATTTTATTTTTGTGCAGCTGCCCAAGAATAAAAAAAAGGTAATCGTTAAAAAATAATGGTTTGAAAAAGGGTGGAGAACTTCAAATTACGCTTACACTGTTGCATGGAGGGACTGGTTGGCTATTTCTTCGCAAGATATTCTCATTTTAATCGATTATCTTACCAAGTTTTTCTCGCAAGAAGTGCGTGAAGTGCAATTATGAATATTACACCTTGAAGAAACTGAAATCATGCATTAGAGAATTTTGTATTGAGTTTGGAGTGAGTGAATTTTTGCAGTATATCAGTGATGTCTTTCAAAACAATACAGAGAATAAAATGCATGTATAGATGTGGTTTAGTATTTAATATAACGAAAGTCAAATAAAATGTAAAAAATGTCTCATTTCTGTGTTATATTCCCTTCTCTTTTCGTCATCTCTGAATCCTTGGCAGAGGCAAAATTAATCCATGGGATGGTGATGACGTGTGTGTTTGTGTGTGTGTGAGACCTGCTGTTAAAGGGTGTGAAGACTTGCTCAAAAAGAAATGTCTAATGCCGGTAATCTGACCTAGTTTCGAATGAGGTGTAACAGAAGTGTTAGACACCACCATCGATCCCAGAAAATACACACACAGCTTGCTACCATCGCTAATTAGACACTAGTGTACAGTCAGTACATACAGCTACGGTCAATACCCACAGCACTGTACAAACGATACAGCGATGGACATCTCAGGTCCAGCTACAGATAACAATTT
>JAIPMN010050964.1:0-21479 GCA_020650975.1 Apostichopus californicus
AATATATGTGATAACTATAATGAACAAGGCAAAGGAGAAAGGCCCCACTAGATTTAATGCCAAAATTAATACCATTTTGAGAAGAATTGGTGCAAACATTTTACTGCCAGTATGTTTACTAGGTTGGTTTTTCGTTTGGGAAAATTCCCTTTTTAAAAAAAAAAAATCCTCAGTGAAAAGATTATATAAAAGAAAACCAGTGAAACCAGTGAACGGGCAAATTTATGGAAAGTGGTTGATAAATTAACAGATATCATAAACATCCTAACCTCCTTCTGCTTTTAAGGAAAATCTAGAAACTTTTTTCACTTCTGTTCACTCAGCCTTTAATTTTCTTTTTTTGGGGGGGTGGGGGGGGGGGACTACCACCATTGCCTACAAATTTCCTTCAATAAAATAATTTTAGTATATATCCTCAACTTTAATATATAATATCTTCACAATTGTAGATGTCGACAACAAATACACATAAAGGTATACAAGTTCCTACGTTGGATATGTTTCAATGTTCAAGAATACACAAATGGACTTTGATAGATATGATTAACCATACAAAGATGCAGTTATAACTATCATTCCATCCATCCATCCATCCAAAAAAATAAATATATATGCTTGAATGCTAGCAATTATTTGATGTGTGCAATGATTATATCAAAATGCTTTAAATATGTCTTGAAACCGATTATTCCCTCCATGCGCAATTCTGGTCCTTTTTAACTGATTTAAGTACATGCAATAAAGACCTCAAACAAGCATTGCATATAACAAACTGGAGAGGGGAATTGTTGCTGTCGATCTCAAATCTTATGAAATTCCCAAATTGCAGTTTTTTTTCCACTGTTAATTGTCAAAATTCTTTCAATATAGGAATTTTAAGCCAAACGACAATATTTTGACCTTGGAAATGATTGAGAAAATTGTGCTGAACAATTCCCTGTTCCCCTTTCTCCACTGTTATAAAATTTGTTTAGATGGAAATTTTTAAGCCAAACGACATTATTTTGACCGGAAAATCATAGAGAGAATTGTGCTGAACAATTCCCCGTTCCCCTTTCCCACTGTTACTAATTGTCATAAAATTCTTTCAATATAGGAATTTTAAGCCGAACGACGTTATATTGACCGTAAAAATGATTGTTAGAATTGTGCTGAACGATTCCCTGTTCCCCAGATTTCTGAGCAATGAGAATTTTCTTTTTTAAAGTATCGTTGTGTCTTAGGAGAGGGTTGGGAAAGGAGGGAGAAGGTTAGGGGAGGGGGGGGGGGCTAAATACCATTTTTGTATTATGTAATGTTGTAGTGCCACAATGAGATCGTGCATTTCAATTCCACCTTCTCTATGCTATTGTTCCTGTTTGTTTTCTTAATATCGTCACATGGAAAGAAATTAAATGCTGTCAATGAAGACCAATTTTGATTTTTTTTTTAAAAAGTCTTCAATTGTTTTCAATAATTTTTTCACAAAAACAAAACGGGTTCTCCAAAGCTGACTATATTATACATAGCATGTTATAATCGAGAGCAGAATTTCTTCTATGCATTTTCTGCCGATTCCACCTCGAGACTTTTTGCGATTTTTTTACGTGACTTTAGCAAGGACTTTGGTGTGAGAGAAGATAATTACCTATGATGCTTTTATGAATGAATGAATATGAAGGAATGAATATGAATATGAATGAATGAGTCTAAAATGCCCTTGTTTATAAAATGGTCCCAATCAGTTATCGTGACTGCTGTACAGGCGTTTTGAGTCTCGAGTCACAACTTTGAGGGCACGACCCTGAATTATGACAGCTCTCTGCTCAATGAGTATCCAATGACAGGCAGAGAACAGTGATTATTATGCTAGAAATATTAGTGTCATACACATAGGAAGAGAAACTGCTCAACCTCTCAAGAGAGGCAAGCATCTTTGGCAATATTATTTACGAGGACAAAGTGTATTTGTTGAAGATGAGGAAATTTGACACTGCTACCACAACTTGACTACTTATGAGGGATCCAGAGCAGACTGACTAATTAATGATCAGATGACTCTGTCTATAGTTAACTAATTAAAGAGGTTTCTCTTGTTATTTTAGTTGGCTTTGTTCGATTCAAATTACCAAATGTATGAGAGGTTGTCCTTCCTGGTAGTCAGGGAATGTTTATGTTCAAAACTTTGTAGCAACAGTGTATATATATATATATCTAAACCTACACATACAGCCTAGGTAAGCCTTTCTTTGAGAATTACCAGGGCCTGGTATTTTTCCAGGGAACTTATTCAAGCAGATCTGGAAAAACATATTTAATACAGCAGGAGTTTCCTGACAAAAATCAGTTTCAAATTTTGTTGTTGAATAACATTCCTGTTGGTTTTCTGTTACCAAGATTCATGCCAACGATATTTATTTCCATTTGAAGACGGGCACAGACGCATAGTCACGGTGCAACAAGCAAACGGATGATCTTGTGACACTTAATCTGAAAAAATGTCTATGTTTTGAGCAGGGTTTTGCTGCTTAAACTGTTTCTGTTATTATTGTTTGGTCACTGTTACTGTCACACAGTCACAATGTCACATTTGACGTAAGGGTAGGGGCTATTCTTGCCATTTAATAAAGTAGGGTTTGCTTTTATGGTTTTCTTATTTAATAACTCTCAGACACATAGTGCGTGACATTGTCACATTCAAAACGGATACCTGTAGCTTAAAATAAATGATCACATTTCATTTTCAAATATTATGACTTTTTTTGTTGTTTGGTTTGGATTTCTTTGTACGTCACCTAACAAAGGTATCTGGAGGGAACAAAAATCATTCTGTGACCCAAGGAAACTTTACCATTCATTAAATGCAAAACAAATGATACAGCCCCCCCCCCGCCCTCACCCCACCTCTAAAAAAAAGGTCTTGCTATAAACACTGATATTTTAAGTTTTCAACTTTTTCCTTTTTTTCAAATATAGGAACTTCGGAACTATTAAATTTGTGCAGTACTGGCAATGCTTTTTCTTTTATTTTACAAGCAAACAAAAACTGCCTCTGAAATTTTTTTTCCAGCTGTCAGGATTTTAATAAGTGTTAGTACCAAACATTCAGAGCACCAAAGGGAAGAGATTTTACCGAGTCAGCTAAGAACATTTCTACTAGGGTTCAAAGACGATTTGACAGAAAGGGTGGGGGAGGGGGTAGAGGGAGCCTCAGATAGAATTATGGAAGGGGGGAGTCAGATAGGATTATGGAAAGAAGAGGGGGGGGGTTGATGGGTGAGAGGGATAAGATCTGCCACCATAAAGGATAATAAAAAATGCAACACAAGTCAAGAAAAAAAGAAATAAGAATGATTCCCCTTCACCCCTTTGGACACAAATTATTGACAAATTTTCATGCAATTTTTTTTCACAAAATTCTCTGCAATTTGCCCACTTTTCTTCTCTCTTTCTAATCAGGAAAAATGCAGGGTAAAGGTCTCAAGATGCATCGCTCTAAAAAAAGTACCGATCACTTTTCGACGGCTAATTTTTTTTTTTTTTGTCAGCATGCGCATAGCAGGCATTTTTCAGACAGACGACGACATATCAGGACTGGACAGGGAATATTAAGAAAAGTCCCTGTCGTAGCAAGATGCTTGTAATGTTAGAAAGACACACAGAGAAAGAAGACGGAGAGGTCGACAGGGCACCGCCGGGTGCGGTGGCCCCACCCCATCTGATTACTACTTACCACGTTAGGCACAAAGGGAGGTTGCACCTCACGGTTGGTTATCTTCTCCCAGTCGATCCTCATGAAAAATCGATGCTCTTGGATGTCCTGCTCCCCCGTCGGTCCACTGCCCAGTCTCTTACTGGGACGTTTGGTCATGAACTGATATATGATAAAAATGGTAGACAAAATATATTTTTATCGACGTATTATAAACATGTTGTTAATGATGTAGCAGAGTGTTATTTTAGCCACTGTTACTATTTCTTCCCCATGTGGTCAAACCCCTCCAGTCGTATTGGTAACTATGTCTGTTGGGAGTAGGTAGTGGTTGTTTAGAGAGAGACAAGGGGTCTATCTCTGGCCTGACTGTTTATCTTTTATTTACTTTTCTTTCTTTTTTCCCTTTAATTAATCACCTTGGCTCAGATAACTTCTGAGCTTCCTGTTTTCACCCCTTAAGCATTCCTGCGCTCCCAATGTGTGTTTTGTGGTAACACCCCTTATGTTATACCTGTTAGGAAGCAGCCTCTGGCTTCTCTCAACTGTAAAGGCAAAACAACTCTTCTTTGTTTGTGGTCATCGGCCACCCTAGAATTCTAAGGGTGAAGTTAAAATGTGTAAGGCATAAAAACCTAGCTACATCCTATGGATGCATCTCTCATCTGCCGACACAAGCAGAGGCAACACCTTTACATCTCCTGAGAGAAAGTTGAAGACTATTTCATATGTCTTCATGCAAATTCTGATTATTCAGGTAAGCGTCTATTTTATACTTCTTGCAACTGCTTCCTAGGTTAGAGATATTAGTGTGACTGAGGCTTATTTAATTGCCATATACAGGTCCTTTAATACTTATTTTGTATATTGTGTTTACCCCTGAAACTCCTTTTGAATGTGTTTCTATTAATTGTTTTACTATTTAAGTTGTGTTCTTTGCAAGTAACATTGCTGTATTCTTGCTCAGTTTGCTATCGTAATGCTCACTAAATATAATCCCATAATATTTAGGTGTCACATGGCAATTGAGTATTCTTCTGTATTGAGTATTCTTCTGTATTTAGTACATGTGCTAGAGTACTGTACATATCTAGTTTGCAACATTGTATTGAGGCTTGTTAAGTGTGACATGTTAACATGGTGCACATTATTTTAATTAATATTCAATTTGCTGTTAATTATTGTTAGTAGTGATCACCCAGGTCACTTTGTATACATTTTTAATTGCTAACAAGTTCTGCCATACCCCCGTTATGACAGTAGCTTAACATTTTGTGGGTTAGAACTGCATACTTTGAGTCCCCGAGGACCTCTGTGCATGGTACTTTCCGTTACCATGGTAACAGAACCACACTGGGCAATGATGTATGGGCAGCGTTGTTTATTTAGACTTTGGAGAGTTATATTAAGGCAGTTGTTTGTATACCTGTACTATTAAACTTGTATTGATTTGTGTCGATTTAGTGATCTGCTAATTAGTTATAGCTGTATCTAGGTCACTGCTTCATGAACTGTTAAATTGTTGTATTTTGCAAGATCATGTATAGGCCTGTCCCATTTACTGGCTTATTTGTACATAGCTTTTCTATTATCTTTATTGTTATTTGTTTATCACTTTTGGTCTGCTGCTTGTGACAATAGGTCACAAGGCCATATGTCATTTCTAGATAGTTTAGCATATGCAGTTATGGTCACTACCTCCCTGCAGTGGTTGAGTTGTACATTACATGTATAGGGGTAGTGATGTACTGTCCATGGCTTTGTTTACTTATTATTTCTTTTAGTTATTGTTTATATTATTTGCTTCTTTGAGTTATAAAGTGGGTCGACTATAGTTTGGTTAGTTTATTTTATCGATCTCTCATCTGCCGACACAAGCAGAGGCAACACCTTTACATCCCCTGAGAGAAAGTTGAAGACTATTTCATATGTCTTCATGTTTTACTGCAAATTCTGATTATTCAGGTCTTACTATATGTACCCTGTATACACACTCTGTTGATGGCCTTGGGCTATTAGACGCCGGGTATCACTTATAGACGCCGGTCGTTCGTATAGACGCTGGTTGTACTGTACTACCTAGGGAAGGGGCTACTCCACCCAACGGTTCCCCGAACGGTCTAAAGACGCTGGATCGGAATGACAGCGATTATGTCCGAGTGTAGTATTTTTTTAGTTATATAGTCTCGTTAGTCGTAACGGACTACTACAAGAGAGAGAGTTTATAGTTTTCGATCAGTTTGAAGTTGTGGGAATGCTACAATGCATTTGTACCTACACAACTGAGATACAGTTGTTATTATTTGTTATTATTTGTGTTTATGTCATGTGTTCATATACAAACCGTATAGTTAGTAGTAGACCAGCGCTGCTCCTTGATGGTATGTGTCTTTGAGTTGTTGCTAGGCCTACTGAATATAGAAGCCAGTCGTTACCCTATCATAAATGTTTCTGCTTATTGATTTGTGTATGTTTTTATTAATTTCTAAGCTTCCGTCCCTATTTTAGCTGACAAGTAGAGTCATTGTAAACACCCCTAACCCCGCTGCTCCTATGTCGTAGGTACATGGCGAGTAGTCGTTACAATGAGTTCACAGATTATCATTTCTGACAGTTGAAAGCAGGAATATCTGCAATATCAGTAATATTTGCAGGCATTTCGACGTCTAAAATGACGTGTTGAAACTGACAGTTTCGACGGCGTTTTATACCACAGGTGAACTTTGAAGCAGATGTGTGATGATGTCATACATGCAACGTTGTCCAAATTTTCTGTCTTTTGCTTCCCACAATAATTACAACCAGTTTTCTACTTCAAAACTGGCACAAACTGTGTTTATGTGAAGACTGACCGCATCTAGAATCAGTTGAAGGGTTCTCAACGGGAGATATTTTTGTCGAGGGGTCTATCAAGGATATTTTAGAAAAGGATATGAGGTCCTACGGGTCAATGAGGTCAACTCCTTTCTAGGGGGGTTGGGGAGGGAAGGTCTGGTTATCCTTACATAGAAAAAAAAATTTGGACTTCAAATAATTCATTCTGAGGCATATGTAGACTACAAATTTAGGTCTACAGATTTAGGTCTACAATATTAGGTCTACATGCAAGGTTGTGGTACTAACAAATTTTACATGTTACTGTGAGGCTGAAAAAGAGTGATTCACATTCCTCATGCACCCTATCCCCCCTCCCTACCCCCCCCCCCCATATCTGTCTGTCTCCATACTGTTGAACAATACATTATCCCTTTAAAGCAAAGTATCACAAACACTTTACATTCAATATATCAATCTTCACTGTTGTCATCAACCTACACTGACTTCCCTATATATATGCGTCAATGACAGACACTAATAAAATCCATCCAACGTTAAATGTCAACTTGGCGGTCACATCTGGAAAACACCTCATGACCGACAGGAAGATATCTTCCCTCTAAAAACAGAAATATCCGTCAACGACGCGTCACTTTTCTACACCAAAGAATCTATATAAGGGTCGTAAAGGTTTACAAGGTGCGTTGATTTACACAATTTTTTTTGTTTTGTTTTTTGTCATCTCTTCTGGATGGATATACTTACCCCTTTGCAAATGTTGACAGCCTCTTTAGACATAGATTTAGGATAAGAAACATTATACTCCATAATAGAATGGAAAAGCTCGTCTTCGTCATCACCATCAAACGGAGGCTACAGGAGACGAGAGAAGGAAAAAGAAAATACAACTTATGACATTTGGCGATAAGGAGCTGGCAGTAAATCTTGATAAACCGATGGAGTCAGCCTATTATAACCAGACATGATACTGGGGCACCTTGTTAACTTATATAGCAAGTGCCTGATGTAACCATCACTTGCTGCTATCACTAGCTGCTATATACATGATACTGGGGCACCTTGTTTACTTATATAGCAAGTGCCTGATGTAACCATCACTTGCTGACATCACTAGCTGCTATATATACATGATACTGGGGCAGCTTGTGTACTTATATAGCAAGTGCCTGATGTAACCATCACTTGCTGACATCACTAGCTGCTATTTATACATTTAGATGATTTGGTTTAGATCTAGACCAAGGCTCAAACAAGCAAACACCTGATTTTAAAGATGATTTATTTACAAACTCTTGACCATCTGCTGTGCAGAATGAGACTGAACATGTTGCTGAAGAGGTCTGCACACTTAGCTATATCACATGTTCACTATCTACCAATCAGAGTAGCTTATTACTAATTTGCATATCACATAGTACGATAACCGATCATGTACGACTCTCACACCCAGATCTATGAAAGAAATCAGTCAAAGGTCAACACTATGCATATAATTTGCATATAATCACTCAAGTTGTTCATCTCTGTGAAGTATTGCTACACAGACAAAAATGGTCACTCATCCTAAAAGTTGCAGAGTCGGTTATGCAGCGAACCGCATATCATTTCCATCAATTATATAGTTTTAATTTATTTGACTCTCCCAATGTCACACAAATTCCCCCCTTTTTGTTAGAATAAAAAGAAGAAAAAAACATGTAAAGCAAAGTTTTTCTTGAAACTTTTGCTTAAAAACATTTATAGTTAAAATTTCAAATTTTTAGGGCAATACTTTTGACCTCATAAAATTTACATCTGT
Organism: Apostichopus californicus; assembly: GCA_020650975.1. NCBI lineage: Eukaryota > Metazoa > Echinodermata > Holothuroidea > Aspidochirotida > Stichopodidae > Apostichopus > Apostichopus californicus. Next base: position 8,328 of record JAIPMN010050964.1, read on the forward strand.
CACCTTGAATTTAAATTTTTGCAGAAAAGAATATTAAAAAAAAAGCAGTAAAAGAGAGAAATAATGAAATAATAATATCTGAGTGATATTTCAAAATGTTTGAAACGAATGTTTAGGTCTACAAGAAAGATTGAATTGCAAGCATGATTCTTTACGTAGAATTCTAGTCGACGCCTAGAATTTCACAAGAACAAGAACTATTATACCAACTAACTGGTGAAATATTAAACTGAAACCAGTAGTTATCTATCTGTTATATCAATTTAAAGTAATGTATTTATGCCAAAAGTTTCAAGCAAAAACATTGTAAGATACATTCAGTTGAAAAGGATTCTTTTAATAACAAACTTGAACATCAATAGTTTTTTCATAAGAGCCACAAAACTTGTCACTGTGCGATTGCAGCTTGACCAAAGGTAACATATGACCGGACATTAGAGGCCGAGAGCCTGTCCATAGCGTAATGGGTTAAGTCAGAATGGACAAAATATCAGAACAGTTAAGTTTCTCAAGTTTCTCTCCTAAACACAACTCATTTTTATGCACAACCTTTGACAACATTGGAACATAATAAAATTTGTTGTGTGGATACAGGGGATGATTAAAGTATTCATTCCTAGCCAGAGTTTACCCTGATGTTCCACAATTACAAAGTAATTACAAGTACCAGATTGATCACTTTCCGTATGGAAGTGTAAGACATTACTTGACCCAAACTTGTAGTTGTTTTTCTGTTTTCTTTCTTTTTACTATGACAAGCAGTTAAAACTTTCTAAAAATTGCCCAGACACAATTAAACAACCCCACACGCAAACACACACTTAATACTGTATATTCTACACCAGGAAACCTCAAGCCCAACTGACTTTAAAAGACAACATATCTTGTTGTTTTGCAACTCCATAGAAATTTGATCGTAGTTCACGTTTTGATTATTGCATGTTATTGTTAGATTTATCGATAATTCTGACGACAACAGCACCAAAAAAAAATGTGTGTCTCATCTAGGAAGAAAGCAGAGAGTTTTCATTACCTGGCCGGCCAGCATTTCATAGAGCAGTACGCCATAAGCCCACCAGTCAACGGCCTTGCTGTAAGGTTGGTAGGCAACAATCTAAATAGAGTGAGAGAAATGGTTACCATAGTAACAAGCATTATATAATTTTCCATGTGACCTGAATTAATGAAAAATGTTTTTAAAAAAAAGGTTTCTCCTTTTTAACCTTCGAATTTTAACCTTCAGATCATTTTCTGCAATATGCCATCAGCGATATAAATTACATTAAAAATACTTTAATAAATAAAGTGAGGCAAGGGGGGGGGGGCGCCTTGTAGATTACAAAAGCACTGAAAAGAGAAATTACAACAAAAAAAAGGTTTTTCTAAACTATTATGACATCATTATTATAACACGAAAAGTAGGTTCGGGTGAGTTACTTGTCCAAGCTTCAAACAAGACTAGCTCATGAAAAAGTATGAAGGGTTTATGATACCATCTTGCAGTTTTATTAATCTACAGTTCCATTGACAGAGATTAGTAAACTGGCTGGACGTAATTATGAGACATTAATTAATGAGATGTATTAAACAGATTAAGGGCAAAATAACAAGACGTCCATTTTTAAGTCACTTAATTCGAAATGCCCTCACTCCACCAGGACTCGAATTCGGGATCAAGAAGAGCAAGATAACTTGTTTCGTTGTTAACGTCAAGTTAAAAATTGCCTGGAAGTTGCATTTTTTTGGGGGGGGGCAGGAAGGGGGGTGTTGAAATTGCAGGGTACCGGAACAATTGTTCAGGTTTGAAAAGGAGATGAGGCAATTCTCAACAATTTTGAAAGGGCATTAAGTTATTATTTTCCAAAGTCAAAAGAACACATTTAGTTTTAAATTGAAAACAAAAAATTAGTTATTTCATTCCGTCCGGAAATTTTTGGTCACCCTGCCACATTTTCGTGTTAAAACATTGATCTCAAAAGCAAAAACGGAAATAAAAATTTTTAATACACTTTAAACTATTTTAATTGCACTTCATTTGAAATAATAAACAAAGCCAAGAGATTTTAGAGTGGGATGATATATTTATGGGAAATTTACCAAAAACCTCTCCAAGAAAAAAGAAAAAAAAGAAGTAAAAGTAAAAAGCTGCTGTTCTTCACATCTCCAAGTAAGAACTGATTCCTATAGCCTAGATCTTACCTCCGGTGCAATATAGTCCGGAGTACCACAGAATGTTTTAGTTGTCGAGCCATCGATCATACCCTCCTTGCACATTCCAAAGTCGGCTATTTTGATGTGACCTTCAGCGTCCAGGAGGACATTGTCCAACTTCAGGTCACGGTAGATGACTCCTTGATGGTGAAGGTAGAACAGACCTATAGCAATTTCAGCAGCGTAGAAACTGGAGACGGAATCGAGAGAGAAGTTAGACACCACCTATCTAATAATGAATAACGGCAGAGAGACTGGAGATGGAATCAAGAGAGGAGTTAGACACCACCTATCTAATAATAAACAATGAGGAGTTAGACACCACCTATCTAATAATAAATAACACTAATGAGTCCACAGTACAGGGCGCCTACATAGATGCTAGTGTAAACCTACACGGATACTACTGTACACCCACACCGATACTACTGTACACCCACATCCATACTACTGTAGACCCCCACATCCATACTACTGTACACCCACACAGATACTACTGTACACACACATCCATACTACTGTACACCCCCACATCCATACTACTGTACACCCACATCCATACTACTGTACACCCACACAGATACTACTGTACACCCACACTGATACTAATGTACACCTACACGGAAGCTAAGGCAACTTAAAGAGATACTAGCTTGCAATGCGTACTCCTACATAGATCTACAATGACTACACTCACATGGACACCATCTAACTACACAAATACTACCAAACACATACATGGTTAATACACCTACACTGATACTACCTTCCACCTACGTGGATATGTTACTATTACTATAAAGTGCACCTACATCAACACTACTGTACACCTACACTCCATCCTACCGTACACCTACATTGGTACTACTGTGCACCTACACTCCATCCTACCGTACACCTACATGGATCCTACCACACAGCTACGCAGGTTACTGCCGTACACTTACACAGCTAATGGTTCCTTGAACTTGCCAACTTTCTGAATTTGGAACATGAGATCTCCTCCGTTGACAAACTCCATGACAAAGTAGAGACGATCCATCGTTTGGAAACAAGAGTGGAGTTGGGTGAGAAACGGTGGCTTGCTCTGAAGTGCTAGGACTCTCTTCTCTGTCATGGTACATTCTACATCATCGTCTTGTATGATCACATCTTTCTTTAGAACTTTGATTGCGTAAAGATCTGGGCTGCCTTTCTTCTCTGCCAGCATTACCTACAGGCAAGATAGAAAATATTTAGGATGAATGAATCTGCTCACAAATGTAAAGGGAAATGAGACGGGAGGGGGAGGGGAGGGGGAGGGAGAGGGGATGCTGAACAAGAATGAAGAGAGAGAGAGAGACAGGCTAGAAATGATGCAGGTAGAGAAGGCAAAGAAACCTACAATACAATCATAGCATTTATAAAATGGCCTCACCATTTGTTCAATAAATGCCCCCACCACCCCCCCCCCCCCCTTCAGAAATAATCATTCCATTGTAAACTCCTTCTGTTAAAAAAACTTGATGGACAGATTAACCTTCCAGGTGGTAAAACACTTGGGAAATAGAAAGTGAATGGATTTAGAGATTGACAAGATTTTCATTATGAATCCAAGAAAATCTCAAGTTTGTATTCAATAGTATCGCCTTCAATTGTCATGTCAAAATATGGCAATTCATGAATCATCATTTTTTGGGGAAAATAGTTACATTTCAAATGGGGATTATTGCATTCCTCTCAAGTCTTCTGGCAACACAAAAAGTGGAGAATATTGAATAAAGCAATTTTCTTGATTTTCAAGGTTGCTTGTATTTTCTCTTAACGTTTTATTAATCGCTATAAAATTTAATTCAAGTCGTGGAAGGTCTTTTTTCTGCCAGATTAGTTTTAAGATATTTACAAAGTGTAAACTTTGGCAATGACATGTTTCAAAGAGAGAAATTATCGGCGATGGAGGCTTCTTTCGGTTTTAATTCTAGAAATATTTTGGGCAACCCTATCCGAGGCCGAGAGAAAAAGACACGCTGTAAATCTGAAAATTATCGGCTACTTAATCAGCTGTTTGGGATTTAACGGTCAGTGCTGTAGTCGTGTGTATTAAGGAGATGTTTTTGGTAATAGGCATTACCAACGCTAACATCTCAGAGCAGCTGTGAGTTTGATCCCCAGCCGGCTTTCTGAGAGATTTGTTATGAACAAGTCGCAGTAATTCTGAATGAGGTTGGTCAAATGCAAATCCAAGAGGGTTGAGAACTGGGAATTGGAGAGCCAACTGTCATGAAGTATATTTATGGATGACTTTAAAGTCAGAATTTTAAGTCTTATTATGTCAGAGACTCATAGTCCAAGAAAAAAGGATACATTTGAGTGATGGCAATGTTTTCATAGCTATTAAGGTTTTCAAGACCTATTTTAAGATATATTATATCTCTGGAATGCTCCTAGCTTTAATGCTTAAATTGAAGATGAGGTGGACTCCTCGGGGCAGACCTAAAATGTTTAATGTTAATCTTATCTCAATCAAACTTTCTCAATCAAATGATGTTATATTAACTTTATATAAACAACAGGACACCCTTTAAATAGCATTGAACACCATCTGTCTTTGACAAATTTGTATAAACACACTGTAAACATTCTGTTTGAGGCCCTAAATTTCTTATCTGTGTCACTTCTTATCTGTGGTGAGTTTGCAATGTGTTGCATCTGAGGAAATGACCTGACGTTCTGTGTGTTAGGACTCAGCAGTCACTTTAATTTACAAGCCTGTTCGAAGTGTCATTTCTCAAACATTAAAACTGTTATAGAAATGCAATCTGCACTGTTACCAGTACCTTTAAGCAGTCTACAAACATCAATATTAATTTGGTTCCTAAAGTGTTACAAGCCCTTTTTGTTTCCCCCTCAAATATACATGTGTGGATGATTGTAAATATGAGAGATGGTCAAAAACAATACAGATGCTTTGTAAATAACGCTCTGTAAAAACTTAAAACTTGGTTACTGGTCAAGAAGGAGGATCAGTTATCTGAAAACCGTCCACTGTTTTCGAATCAGCAAACACAAATCAGATATAGGGCATGGATAAAAGGCATTGGGTTTGCACTTGTAAGTGGAGAGCAATAAACTATTTGAATTTGGCATACGGTACGAAATAAAACTTCCGCTCACCTTTCCGAAACTACCTTTGCCGAGAACGGCGATGAAGTTGAAGTCGCTGACTCTGACCACGTCTGCTGGTTTGTAAGATGGCAGATTATCCGGTTTACTCGGTTTTGCGGCTCTCGGTTCATCTTCTTGTTGTTGAATGGCGGCCTGTCTCTGTGGAAGATAGTTTCAAAAAATCTCCAAATTAACTTGACATGGAAATCGGAATTCTCAGCATTATTAACTGAAAGGAAAATATCAAATTATAACATAAAATTAAGGGAAATTACCCTAAAACCAACGTATACTACATCTCCAGTATGTTTGGTAAGAAATAATTAGACTCTTTTTGCAGTTTTGTGAAATTTTCCTACAATGAACTAACTACCTTGAGACTTTCTAAAGACAGGTTTAGAATGGAGAATGTACTTCAACATGCAAAATGTACAAAGTACGTCAGTACGAATCAACCTGGACCGTGCACAGCTCTATGTGCTTCTGTACAGCTTCCACATACATCATGATACAATCCATGTTTATCAACCACATGCCTGATCTAAGCATGATGAACAGTGCATGGTTGAACATCAGGGTCAAAGTCATACATTGCTTGGACGAGACGACCGATTCTCTCACCGTTAAAATTGGTGGAATCTAACTCTTAGATAAGGTACTCTTAGATTGCAGCTGGTCCCACTGATTCTGTTGACATTAATGTGCTTCAATGTACAGCATGCATAGGGTTTATAAACTTTGTCGCACATTAATGTATCAACACCAAATGCTCAAAAGGTTTCATATACAGAAAAGAACAATTTTTGCATTCAGTGTTTTGAAAGCCTCGGGTTGAATCGATTTAATAATCGCCGCCAAATTATTGACTGAGCAATGCAAACTTAATCAGCAGATCTGCCTAAAGAGTTATAAAACTCAACGATGCTTCAAGCAGCTTCTAGAGTTAATTCCCCATTTAAAAAAAAAAAAAAAATATTTTGGGGGGTTCTTTCAAACCTACAGAGTACTACTCGAGGAAACAATCAATAACACTAAAGACAAAACCGCCCAACCTTTCCATCGAATGAAGGTTAACGAACGAGTTGCTAATCAATTCGATTGGATCCTAAACGATTCTTTGCCAAAACAATTACTTTCCATTATAGTTAGTATTTCTAAAGACTATTAAACCTCAAATTGGAACAATTCCACAATTTTGATGGAACCCTTTATATGAAAAAAATGACACAATGTTAATATTTAAGCTAAATGAACTCTAGAGGTTTATTTAATATGGGGCATTTAGTTTGCAACAGCTAGTATATTAAACACAGAGGATCGAGAAAAAGTAATCAAACTCTGATTCGAGCAGCTGAGATTTCGAGATGAAGCTGACGACCAGATTATTATTAGTCTCCTTCGAGTGTGTGAGAGGTAAAAGTAAATTCTCCGACACTTTTCAAGTCTGGATATAAACATAGCCATCTTTCAAAGTCCAGACCAATCAGTTTAGATACCGATATCAAGTTAAGCCTTTAAGGGCAACTTAAATCAAATCTTGTCCTCCACCACAAACTTCCAAGCCACTATCAATACAGACTGCCACTCAATAGTCCGATTAAATGGTTTCTACCTCGGTAGCAGAGAAGAGGAAGAGCGAGATGGAGAAATACGGAAATTGACTTTGACGGTTCTGTCCTCTCTTATCAGTTTGTAATGGGTTTTTGGCCAGATGCGATACATTCCTGTGAATCGTAGGTGTTGCATTTATATCAACCTTTCCTTTATGCATCTGTAAATCCGATCCAAAAGAGGAAATTTAACATTCTACCGTACTGATGGATTATCGCTTTATTTGTTGGAAATGGAAAACCCGACGGGTGGGGGGGGGGGAGGTAGGAATGAGAGACATTTTTAGAATCCCAAAATTAATTTGAAAATAAAAGCAGACAAAATGTGGGCTTTTCTTTTGCAATAAGGAATCTTTACACGATCCTGAATCGATATTGTAGCTCAAATTCTAGACTTTTGCAAAATTGTATTCAATCAAAAAGCATGATTTTATATCTTAAGATGTTGGGCCTGTATTTTTTTTTATATTTACATACATGCACACCAAGATGAAACCCTGAGGAATAATATTCAGTCAATGCCTAAAGATGGTTGACATTTAGTTGCTCACATTCTGTTTTATTTATGTTAAACAAATGATGAAGCCCATAAACTTTTACAAAGTTTACTTAATTATAAAAGTGACTTCCACTCATAAAACAGGTTAGTATTTCTTGCTACAAAACTAACAAACCCATAAATCAATTTGAAATTGAGACTGGTTGAATTGATGGAATTCAGATTAAGGTGGCTATAAATCTAAATTGATCCTTTGGATAATTCTCTTCATTTACAGTATATTCCAGCTTATAATTATCTTAAATTTTATAAGACAATAACTAATTAATTAATTAATATAAAATTAACTTCAATAAGGAATTTGACATGACATCTGCTTAGATCGTCCTCCACTTAGAAACACTTGATTGAAATCATTTGTTTGCTTTCACTGCATGGACGATAGGAAAATTCCTAAGGTTTCCTAGGATTTCTATAATTTTAACACCATGCATTTATACTTTTCTCCAAATACTCGCACTTTGATGGTTTCCTCACGTGAGATAGATTTAACATTTAAACTAAATCGGCATAAAATCCTTCAACTGGAACAGAATCGTTGTCTTAATCAGTCTACTATATTGCTCCAAATTTCTCGCAATTCCTGTTCTCCACTGTAAAACTCTCTTTTTTCTCATTTTTTCCCTCCTATATGATCATTTCTTTTTGGTCTAAGAGGTGTTTCAGGTTATTATTAGTATCATTATCAAGCAATTTTTGCAAGTTCTGAATTAAAAAAAAAAAGGGGGAAAAGAAAAACACAAAATTTCAAACCTTTTCTTGAATTTTATGCAATTTTTACTGTTTTGCAGGAGACAAAAGACAATTTGAAGGACACCAACCATATCTATGACCGTCCATTATTACCAATGGACCAACATTAAACTGACAGAAGAAAAACTGTCCACCGAGTTCATCGAGACAAATTTCTTGTAGCCGTATAGTCAAACTTTTACAACCTTGTATCCTGCTGGGAAATCCAATCCACCGATTCATTTAAAAACTTTGCCATAATAAAAGCAAAGAAATATTTATGGCGCAAAATTTCATCTACCTCTACCGAAAAAAAAAATATAACAGGGTTATAAACTTCCAGATGAAGCTAAAATGTGCTACATGTTTTTTGGGGAAACAATAATTTACACATGACTGGACCCCTAGGGCTGTCCTTCCATAATTGGAAAGTGAGGCCATAGATGAACCAACTGGTAGAGAATAATTTCTCACTTCTCTCGCATACTCTCGCGAGCAGCGTACGATGAACTGGCGGCAGAGTTTGCATCCAGTAGACGGATGGATATCCATACGTTCACTGTCGCCCTCGTGTGAATTTTCTCGTTGTGGTTTTAATAAAATAACCGTAATTCATTCGGCCGAGGTGTTAAATATAAATGCATATCGCAGCAGAGCCATTCAGACAAGCCTGTTTATATAAGAGTTCTCTAATGACTGCCTGGCGGGATCTAATCCGAGGCTTACAGCAGACTGACGGGGAGGGGGGATATTAATCTTCAAAATGGGTAATAAAACATCAAAACATTGAGATATGTAGTGTGACACTGCCATAATTATGATTTGTTATTATATCTTGACTTTTTGTTTGATCTTGTAAAACTGACCTGCTTCATGTCACAAACAACCATAAAAAGAAACTTAATTTATACTTTTCAGAAGACAAATTAAAATAGGTTGGGCTGCATGGGTGTCTGACATTTCTTTGAAAATACCAGTAAAGTTGCAATTAATTACATTCCTACATTAGATCATAAATTAGCGGATAAGCCTCACCCGACTTAAGTTTCGCTGCCGATAACGGAGGAAAATCTTGGGAAAAATATGTAACAGTCGACTGTAACACCTCAGGGGTATGCTGAGACTGAAATATGACAACATTTCTTATGTTGTCAATTTTAATACCATTTTTTATAATGAAATATATTAGACTGGTTGGCTGATAAGATAAAGAAAGAATGTATTCGCTAATTATTATTTATTACACAACTTGTTATAACCATGTACTGCAAGAGAAAAGTAAACCATTGGATTGAAATAGGTGGCCACTTAATTAATCAGGCAATCAATCAATCAATCAGCAAACCATTTGTCTAGATATGAACAATCACTGGGCGAACGACCATTGTGTTAAATTAGGCTGTAAGCTAATCAATCAATCGTTTGTCTTGTTATTATCAGTTCACTGGGAGAATTTTCATTGTGCTTATATTTGGGATGAAATTCCACCAATCAATCAATCAATCATTCACTTGCCTAGTTACAAACAATCACTGGTGGAAGACCATTGGCTATTAATTAAAATGTATGTGAATCAATCAATCAATCAATCAATTAAATAATAAAATCATTCATTGTCTTGTTATAAATATTCACTGAGTGAAAGATCATTGTGATACATTAGGTGGTAAGTCAATCAGTCAATCAATCAATCATTTGTCTAGTTATTTACATCAACTTGGTGAAAGTGCATTGTATTGAAATATCTTATAAATCAACCAATCAAATTTAATCAATTAACCAGTCATTCATAATCTGTCTAGCTCTTTAACATTAACTTGGTGAAAGCTTGACCATTGTACTGAAAATTGAACAATCACCTGAGTTTAAACAATCCATCTATCTTCACTACATGGCAAATTCATTGTACAAAGTTACTGTATATGTTAATATCAATATGTCACTTATTAAGATTATCCTGTTTACAGGGCTCTGTTACCTTCTTTAACAAATGAGAAACATACCGGTAAGAAGAACCCAAATTTAAGGACCAACTTAATTTGAAACAAAGGCAAGCTGTTTCAAACAACATGCCTACTGATCCAACTTTTTCAACAGTTGCACTCATTCATGCTCTAACCGAGGCAAGAAACATTAAGCTTTTAAGTATCTAACTTGAGAATAATTTGCCTGATCACTCTCTGTCAAATATCCTATCCGAGTCCCGTCTCCTACACTGTCCACTTAACCGACTTTATTAACGTTGTTTGCCTGCTGCATCTGTGACAGGCTCGCTCACCAGAGCATCGGGGGATTTGCAACAATTAGAGAAAAGCCAACATTGGACGACCGGAAAACAAGAGACACAACCGGCATCAAACCGTCTAAACAATTAAACCGTTCTGCCAGAGAACTCGCGGAAGCTTGATTAGCATGCCTTTTGTTTGGCCTATGGGGAATCGTTGCCAACATTTATCAGGATTAACGACGAGTTTGTGATGCTATCCGCGGCTATAACCTAAATATCTTGGAATAAGTACAACTTGGCCTGAATATTTAGCTGCTATCAGGAGGCTAGTACAACCAGGATTCCTGACATGAGGAGGCCCTCGAAACTAGCCGACATTTAAGTATCCACTACAATCTCTTCCTAATATGGAATGGAGGTAATGTAAGCAGTTTTGAGCATCTCCATAAGCCGATTCAAATTTTCCTTTAAAGATAAGAGTTTGAAAAAATTTTGGCAAATGTTTCTCAATGCCAAATAAAAACTGCCCCCGAAAAAATGAGAAGCAACTATAATATACAAGGCATTACTATTTTTTATGTTGAAGGCCATTATAATGCGTATACACACACTGCCACTCATGAATAATCGTAACGAACTCATCAAATTGAACCTGCAGATATGGTTATAAGATGGCAAGCTATGTTAATCCGTTAACATACAGTAGTGTGATATTTAGAACTTAAAATTAACCCTTACGTTCTGGAAATCAAAAGTCAGAATTGAAGTCCCAAAGAATATTTACCGAACGTGAGCCGACTCCAAACAAGCGATCAACCACTCATGCAATTAATGTTCCATGAAAAAAAATATAAAAATCAGGGAAATAAAAAATGATGTTCAGCTAAAAAAAAAAAATTCATATCATTCTGAGACCTAACTAGGACAGCATTTGACTTCCTAGAATTGAGATATCGAATAATTCAGATCAACTTAATAAAGATGAAATTTGCAAAAAAAAAACGTACATCAGCAGGATTTATGGATCACAAAAATATTAATGTGGAGTTAGATGAGATCTCCATATGTATATCAAGTCATTTACCAGATCTCTGCATGAGAGATTGATACATGAGATCTGAAAACCTGATTGATAGAAATAGATTATCACATTTTGAAATAGATGAAGTTAGTATGTGTCTTTTCTTTGCTATTCTGTTTTGTGAAATTATAATATTTTTACAATCTGTCTTATATTTGTACTCTTTTATGGTTTTTTTGGCAATTAACACTAATGGCAAATTCACAACAGAATGATGAATGTTGAGCTTCAATCCATCCTCCAAACTTAAAATTATTACATTGAGTAAAATCAGCGAAGAAACGTCCAATCACCGTAATTGTAGATCTGTATGCAATTTTCTACATTTTACCCCTTTAATAATTCGAAAAAGGTTTTGTTCGTGAAATTTCTATATATAACCAACTCTCGCCAGAACAATAGACGAAGGAAAAGAAAGAAAAATGGAATTTCATGACCCAATTAATGACTCGGTAATCTCCAAGCCAAAATGTAGGGTAAAAGCATGAATGAGCAAAATATACAAACATTGTAGAAAGTAAAGAAAACAGAAATTCAGGGCGAGAAAGTAAATAATCGCAAAATTCACTGTTAATGGTTTGAAATTTCAAATTAAAAGATCATCCGTATTCATTGGCTGCAATATCTTAGCAACCGCATAAATTTGCGAGAGGTTTTCAAAGGCGCTTCCCTGGAGACTCTATAATCAACGCTACATTATTATTTTCCGGCTACTAAAAGTGAAATTACTAGAGTGACCAGACAATGACTAGGGTGACCAGACATTTGTCTAATTCTAGCATATTGGGTGGCAATTAATACGCATGGCAAATTCACCACAGATTGATGCATGTTGAGCTTCAATCCATCCTTTATCTGAAATTCTTATATTGAGTAAAATCAGCGAAGATAATACCAATCACAATAATTGCATCTGTATGCAATTTTCTACATTTGACCCCTATAATAATTCAAAAAATGTTATTTCTTGGATTTTATATATATACCACCCACAACAGCTGCAAAAAAAGAGAACAAAAACAGACCAAAATTCTTTGACGTTGATGATCGTAAGTATAATGTTTATATATTTATAATATTTATTTATTTTTATAATATTTATTTTTATTTATTTTTATTTTCATCATAATGGACCGTACAACTCGGAATTATAATAAAATATTGAAGACAGCCAAGGGGTTTGGGTTTCTCGGACCTATAGGCTGCCGACAGTCTACTACATGCCGAGAGTAATATTTTGCCCAACGCCAAAGAAGATAGCGAACCAAGAAAGCCGACCGACTCGGTGATTTCCTTGTCAAATTTCATATTGAAACATTGAATGTAAACTGCAAACATTGCCTCTTGTACTTATTGAAAAGTCAATCCTCATCAATATCTATATCCTCCTGTTTAAGACTGACTGAAGCCCTTCGAGTATTCCCGAACAGCTCCACGTACATACGTACTTACGTACCTGACCGACATCTCTCTCCTCTTTTGGAGGTTGGTGCACATATCAATAAAATCTACCCATGCATACATTTATCACTAATGTCAACATCATCGGCTCCTTCATGCATTTGACACTGTAATATCGTGATTAACC
>JAIPMN010050985.1:0-13255 GCA_020650975.1 Apostichopus californicus
AACAATCTTGCAAGTAAGAACAACAGAGGACCCCACTCATAGATAATTATAACGAAACGAAAGAAAATTAATGTAATGAAGATTTAAATAAAGTGTTTGCTTCCTTTTTTGATCCTTATATTCATAGCCTGCACTATATGATAAGATGAAATATCACACTTGACCCTTTATTAAAAATAATATAATACTCTCTCATCATAAAAAAATACCTTCATAGCTTTTGAGCATTTCGTTGTGAAGAAGGAAACAGAAAACCGCTATGATCAGTCTCCTGGAAGCTTCACTCTGAAACTGAAAGTAAGGTAACGAGCGTAATCTCCCAGCGCTATTTAAAAATAATCTAATAGTTTGACGAAATAATGAAAAATAAAAGCTTTTAAAGGAAGCATTTTGGAGACAAAGAAAACTTGAACATTTATAGCATGTAAAGAAATTTTAGTTCATTTGACATAAGTACTAAAGAATGAGAGTAATATTTGTTCCCTATTATTAATTTATCAATTAATTATAGTTAGAATATTAGCAGAGCATAGTTTTTCAATCAATTGAATTGGAAACAAGGCATACTTAAAGTTGTGCTGCAAATCAAGTCAGAAAGCACGATGGAAAAAAAAAGAAAAAAAAAAGCAGGTGCGTTTTCAACTTTATTACCTCGAAAGTTGACCTTTAACACAAACGCGGCCCCGTAAATAACTACGTGTCTACGTAGCATAGAATAAGTCTAAGAGTTAACAACATATTTGGTCCAATATAATGAATATAAATCTACATATATAACTCACATTGTACAAAGTATAGCCACTACTAACGATCACGTTTAATGTCAATATTAGTTACTTATCAGAGCCTTTACCTTTATGAATATAATTTTTCAGAAATATGGTAATATAAAAATGCAATTTTTATCAGCTTAGCACACTAAAATCCTTTACAAATCGTTACATTAGCAAGAAACGTATGGCAATCAACAGCCCTGCACATACTAATTGCAAGATACAACGACTTTTACTTACGCAAACTGGGAACCCCATCGGAAACAGAACAATGTCTACGGACAAATAGTGACTCTCTGCAAGATAAGCTGAACCGCAATTGGCAATTGGCATTCACCTGAATATTTAAGTTCCTTGTTCTTCGAAACAATAATAGAAACAAAATAACTTACTGAAACTGAAATCTGACAGCAGTTTATTATTATATTAACTATCTATCATACCTTTTCAGTCAACATTGCGTTTTGAGGTTGACATATACTGAACTAGAAGTTGTTCGGACTCTTCATTTTGATCACTGAATGAAAGTATGTATAGGCGAAAGGACAGGAACAGATATCTAGGGCTGCTGGCAGTAGAATGTTCCTGCCCGGATCATTTTTAACTAGAGATACACTACACGACATTGCTGGATCATTCAGGTGAATTCCTTGTATAGGTAAAATGAGTGCCAGAGTACCAAATATCATTGTGTCGTTTACCTTTTATCAAGTTGGTTCTCGAAATTGTCGCCAAAGAGAATGATTTAACAATATAAAGCGCACGGAAAACATGGACATTATGGACAGTGTCAAAACATATTTGTTATTGAACTATACATTATAGAATATAATCAAACTTTTTATAACATGGTTTCAGCTTCTGATGTCTTTTTTATATCAGTCATTGACAACATGACACCACTGACACTATTATCTTCCACACGGAGTCATATTTTTAAATAACTATCCGAATTGAATATACTACTGATCATTTTCAAATTAGGTAACTTTATACAGTGTATTTCTGCATGAAGAAAATGTATTAGAAGCAACACAACGACACTCCACCATGTAGTCACATATACAGCATTAAAGGGTGTGAACACTCGCGCACAAAGAGACGTCTCATGCCGGTAATCTGACCTAGTTTCGAATGAGGTGTAACATTAGTGTAAGGCACCATCGATCCCAGAAAATACACACACAGCTTGCTACCGTCGGTAATTAGACACTAGTGCACAATCAATACATACAGCTACGGTCAATACCCAAAACACAGTGTAGATAGCAGCGTGGACATCTCAGATCTAGATAACAGATACAAAAGTATCGCGTTTCATTACTGTCTGTATTTTGTAGCAACAAGAAGAAAACGTCATTTGCAAGCAACGGAAAGTTAACTTTTTAGAGCGCGGCACGCGGTTTGGGGCGAGTCTTCAATGACTTTAATGCTGAACATAGGTACAAGAGTCTTAACCCTAAAGTTACCGTAAATCGTTTGAAGCCGTGCAAGCGTGAGGTCAGCAACAACAATAAAAAAGGTTCAACATGAAATAAAATAATAATCATGTTGGATTATTAAGTATTTATCTAGCGCACTCTTTTTTAGCTGAAAATACTTTGTGAAAGATTACTATTTTCAAAGATTACATAGTCTAAGACAATAGTGACTATATTCACGTGACGTGACCTTGTGCACTCCAATTTGTATACATTGATTAATCTCGTACTGATGACGATTCTGATGCGAGTGGTGGTAGACTTGGAAAAGAAACCAACGGGCATGTATTATTCTAAAACATTTCAGTGTTTGGGGTCATTATGAAATGAAGTGTATAACTTCAATAAAGTCAAGTATTGTGGTCTTACTGATAGATGAGCAAAATCGCGCCATATACCTTCAATTATGTGTTGTAATATTTATTACATTAATATGCACTTTCAGCAGCCTTTTAGTGTGACATGATTTACAACTGTAGATTATTAACAACAGCAGTTAAGAATGAAAATGTGAGTCTCTGCAATGTTTCTGTATATCAAATGCTCAATCAGAGTATGTACGTTATCAACGATTATTAACAGACTGACAATATAAATTCTTGGGGATGAAACAAATGAAAAGAGAGGTTGTTTACATCACATGTGCACGAAGGAAATATTTCAACAATTTAGTTCCCCACGTCATGTCTGGTATACATAATCCTGTCAGATAAATGAGTAACATTTAAACTCCCATTACACGTATAAAATCTCCCATTAAATTCATGTCTACTATTGTCATATACCTTGGTTGGTTCTCGGCAAAGCTGTGAAGGATGTAAACATTCATTGTCTTCATCGCAAGCAGGCCATGGCACATAACTATCTTAGTGTCGTTACATTATACATTGTACAAAACAATATTCAGTCTATAAGAGAGATGTGTATTACCAGAAAATTGCACATTTTCGGTAGTAGGGAGAGGGTGATAAGATGTAATATGTCAATTAGTTTAAGTTAATGCGAAGTAATATGTTGAACGTTTAACTGAGACCCCCCCCCCCTCCCACCATCTCCCCTTCCACGAAATGGTACACTTTCCTTTCAAATTGGTAGCCTTGCTAGGAATCCTGCCTTCGATATGATTACGTGCATCATGCCTCGTATTCATTTTTGCATTACTGCCAATGATATGTAAGAACGAAGAGTAAGTCAATTATTATATTATCAAGCCACATATTTCCTCAAACGTTTCACATGTTTCTTTATTCGCGTATTTTGGTTTAGAAACGAATTTTGTTCTAACAAGACCTAATACTTCGATTCATTTCTCACCGTTGAGATTTTGGGAGGGGGGAGGGGAGATGGCCAAATGTCATCTTCTCGTAAGTAATTCAAGTTAGTATATGCTTTGGTGAAGTGTTACTTTTCTCCTTTAGGCGGCTTGTCTATCACCAATGTGTAAACTCTCTTAACAAGAAATCAAAGTTATCGCAAAAAAGGTATACCTTCAAATACCTTCTAATGGTGCATAAACGTCGGATATTGACACAATGGCGTCCTTGACACGATATTTAGACTGGAGCCAGGTTTTCCCTTGATTTATAAATTCCTTAGTTAATCACCAAACTTTTGCTATGAAAGCTAAACAGGATTATTTGATTTTTTTTCTACTTGCAATGTAATTATTTTATAAGAACATATAATAAACATAGCTTTTACGGAGGTTCATTTAAAAGAAGAATACATTCATGTGTAGAACAACATTCTCACATTTTAATAATAAATTCTAACTTTGTTTCTTATGATTTTATTTTAACTGAACCTCTCCCTGGATGGGTTTATTTATTAGGTATCAAGTGGTAAACGTTTCGTACTATATTGATCTAGTTAATAATGAATAGTTAAGCAAGATGACTTTGTATCAATAACAATTACAGTATGAGAATGTAAAAGATGTGACGATTAAATTAGCAAAGCTTTGATATACCTATCAATCAGTTTAACTCACAAAAAAATACGCCAAAACAAAATGCACCAACAAAAAAAATGGAATCGAAAGCACTTTGCAAGTCAGTGATTGTGCAGTTCATGGTATCTTGTTTTCAAAATTCAGTTGAGACATTGCAGCAAGTTTATATAGTGCGATAATGTGGTAGGCCGAAATATATCAATTATATGTTCATGAAAAATGACTATTGCAGTAAACTGAAGTTCTCTTTCATTTACTACACAAGCAAATATTAATTAACTCCCGAGTTCCGGTATAACTTCAGCGGGCAGTTCGTCTTCTACAGTAAGCAATGTTCATTATTCTTACCAAAGGAGAGTTCTCCAGAGGGTATTTGCGCATAAAGGAGGAAAAAATCGACAATGTTTGAATGGTATGTGTGCAAATATTTCTATTTTAAGAACCCTATTCAAACAATAGAGCAAAAAATAGAACGAATAATTTATAATACAGTTTAGTTGATGTTTAAGTATTCGAATTTAGAATTGATCTTGCCTTAAGAGAAACTAACCTTTTTGACTAGGATCGGCGATTCCTGTTTAATATATATGTAAGATGCAGGTATAAAGAAGGTATTTAACGAAACACATGCTCTCGTGTTTCAGATCCAACAGGTTCCAGTGATGTATAAAATGAAACAAATGTTCTCATGTTTCAGATTCAACAGGGTCAATTGGGGACGATAGGAATAAATAGAGGATCAACTTTACATGAGAAATTGATCCTTTCAAAGTATTATCAGAAGAAAAATATATCTCGGATGTAGCAAGGTAATATGGATAGCGAAAACTCCGTTCAAGTAACTTAATTTATGTATGTGTGTGTTGGAGGGGAGATGGGAGGGAAGGGGCGAGGGGGCTAGTAGGAGGGCGGTTGTGGAGGTAAAATGACCTCTTACGGAGGTAAAAGTGCCGTGAAGACGTCAAAAAATGTAAAGAAGGGTTCTCTGTACGATATCAATTGGGATAACAGTCTCTCATTTACAAGACTTAATAAGCGGTTATCTGTCATTAACAATGGTATAAAACATAGCCAGATGAAATTGTTTTCATCGCTTCGTTTAACCGCAGCACCACATTTTCAAACGTGTCCTCAACATGTTTTGCACATAGATATGCAGTGATAACATTTGAATTGTATTACATGTTACTGAGTATGTATTGTATTACGATATTTTCTATAAGCTATATACAGGCTAGGTATATACTACGTTGATGGTCTTAAGATAAAGTGCAAGTACTGTAATTTATGCTGCATAAAACAATATTTCTTTTAAGAGATTTTTCACGTTAATGATAGACAATCCGAAATGAGCAAAGTAGCACTTCAACAAGTCATATACTTGTTACAAGGCACTGGCATGTAGCCCTGAGGTTCCTGGATCAGTTAAAATCAGTTACTGTGAGTTAGAGCATGAATGCTAAAAATATGAATCTTCAATATAATCGGTTTCCTTTCAGTGATTCTACTCATCTCTTTGTTAACCTTTTCATTAATGCATGTATAATATTGTCTTTTACACATACTTCCTCCGATGGACACTAAAAGGCTTTATTTAATCAAATAGAAATTTGAAACTTGTTTACCGTTTAACATTCATAATAAAAGCCACAAGATTAAAATTCCTTCTCCAGCAGACACAATAAACAAATCCTTAAGAGGAGAGATTTGATAAAAAAGACCAGAGATTCTTAATTGCTGAATCGGTAGTTACTTTGTGACAGTCAGAAAACCTAATACTGGCATAAGAGGATGAATTTAAAAACTCCCATACGAGGACAATGACTCCTACATTTAAAGGGAGTCTGTGACAATACTAACGTGAATTACAATTTATGAGAAGATGACATTTGAAAGTAAAACCCAGTTCCCCCTTACAATAAAATATAACTCAATTCGTTTCTAAACAATAACAAGCGACAACAGAAACATGTGAAACGATTGTAGAAATATGTGGCTTGATATTATAATAATAGATTTGCTCAAATCTTCGATCTTGCATGTCAATGAGCCAATGAATATGGGGCAGGTGAAGTTAGGATTACTTCAGCAAAAAAGACAGAACACGTAATCATATAGAAGGCTGGATTCCCGATTTGAAAGAAAAGTAAATCATTTCCTTTCAGGGGAGATGGTGGGGGTGGGGGGCTCAGCTAAACGTACAACATATAACTTATTATAAGCTTATACTTATTGACATATAACAATCCCTGTCCGCCCCCTCCCCTCCCCACCCCTTCTCCCGAAATATTTATACAACTATTGAAATACACATCTCTCTATTATAGAGCGAATAATAAAACTTGAAATGTATAATGTAACGAAACTATCATAATTATGACCATGGTCTGTTTGCGATGAAGACAGTCAATGTTTACATCCTTCACAGCTTTCAAGAATACAAGACGATACTTTGCCGAGATCCTACCAAGGATTGTGACAATAGTTAGAATGAATTTATTGAGAAAGTTCATGCGAGAAATGGAAGTTTGAATGTTACTGCATCTTATTCATTAATCTGTCAGGTGATGTATACCAGACATGACGAGGGTAAATACATGTTTGACATATTGCCTTCGTGCACATGTGATACAAAGAACCACTTGTTCCAATTGATTCATTCCCAAGCATTTCCATTGTTCATTAACGTCAGTCTGTCATTGATCGTTGACAACGCACCTACTCTGATGTAAGCTTAATGAGCATATTGCCTTGACGGTTGCACTAACTATACAGAAACATTACAGAGACTCACATTTTCCTCAATGACTGTTGTTGTAAATGTTAGTAATCGACAATTGTAAATCCTGTGACACTAAAATGCTGCTGACAGTGCATATTAAGTAACTTATGTTGTACGATGTGAATGATATCACAACACATACTTGAAGGTATATGGCGCGCTTTCGCTCATCTATCAGTAATACTGAGATACTTGACTTCATTTGAAGTTATACACTTAACTTTACTTTGTAATGACCCCGAACACTAAACTGGTTTTGAATAATACATGCTCGCTCGTTTCCTTTCCAATTCTACTTTCAATCGCATCAGCATCGTCATTAGTACGATATGAAACAATATAAACACATTGAAGTGAACAAGTCACGTGAACATAGTCATTACAATATTAGACTATATCATCTTCGAAATAGTAACTTTACAAAGTTTGCTAGATGGATTTTTATTGATCCAACGTGATAGTTATTTGCTTTCATGTTAAGCATTTTTATTGCTGTTGCTGAACTCACGCTTTCACGACTTCAAACGATTTCTGGTTACTTTGGGGTTAAGACTCGTGTACCTATGTTCAGCACTAAAGGTGTATATGTGACTAAACACAGCACTGTCAGCAGCCATATTTATCTGTTCCTGTTCCTACGCCTATACATACATCTCTTCAGTAATCAAAATGAAAAGTCCGATCAGCTATTAGTTCAATATATGACATCCTCAAACGTCAAGAGGTAGATAATTAACAATACAATGAACTGCTGTAAGATTTTCAGTTTCAGCAAGTTATTTTTCAACTGCAATAAACCGTCACGCAGTACAGCTGATTGGATTGTTCTGAATTGGTGTCACCTTTATTTGATACGATTCCTACATCACACGTTTCTACCATAGTCTCTACAACAAGGAAATTAAATGTTGAGTCGAATGCCAATTGTACAGCATAACTTGCAGTTCTGCTTATCTTTCAGAAAGTTTATACTTGTACGTAGACACTGAGGGGTTCTGTTGCCGATGGGGTTCACAATTTGCGTAAGTAAAAGTCGTTGTATCTTGAAAATCGTATCTGCAGGGCTATTGAGTGCCATACGTCCCTTGCTTATGTAATGATTGTAAAGGATTTTAGTGTGTTAATCTGATATTCATTTAATTTTATATTACCATATCTCTACAAAATTATACTCATAATGGTAACAAGACTCTGATAAGTTACTGATATTGACATAAAAAGTGATCGTTAGTAATGGCAATTACTTTGAACACCAATTCAGCTTTATATTCAAGATATTAGACCCAAAATGTTGTTAACCCTTAGATTTATTCTATGATACGCTTTAGTATATCCATCGCTAACAGAAGTTAGTTATTTGCGGAGTTGCATTGCTGTACAAGGTAAACTTTCGTGATGAGAGTGTGTTATTTTGCGTTTCTTTCTTTCTCTCGCAGTATATTATACATGCTAACTAACCATTAAACTCCTTGATTGAAAAACAAGGCAAATATATGACCTAAAGTATGTTTTGTTATATTAATATTAATAAATTAACATAATTTTTTTGGGGGGGTGGGGGAGGGGGGAGAGGGTTAGAAAGCAAACTGAATAATTCAGGTGAATGTAGTATGCCTTCCACTCTTTTTACTGTGCCATCCAGTATGTAATTGTTGGCAATCGAACCTGTTAGAAACGGATTTCAAATGTATTATTGATGAACTTATTATATAATACCATTTCGAGCGTGGCTATAAATATTTTCCATCGTGTTCTCTGACTTGATTTGCAGCATGATTTTAAATATGCCTTATTTCCATTTTAATTGATTGAAAATATATGCTCTGATGATATTCTAAATTTAATTAATTTAATTAATAATAGAGGACAAATGACTATCATTCTTTAGTACTTCTGTAAACTTAATAAACTTCCTTCAAATGATATATATTTTAACGTTTCTCTGTCTCCAAAAGCTTTATTCTATTTTTCATTATTTGGTCGTAAAAAAGAGATTTTTTTTAAATAGCGCAGGGAGTTTACTTTTGTTACGCTACTTTCATTTTCAGAGTATAGCTTCCAGGAAGCTGGTCATAGCGGTTTTCTTTTTCCTTCTTCACAACGAAATACTGAAAAGCTATGAAGGTATTTTATTAATCTTAGTAGTATAATATTAACCTTAATAAATTGTGTAGTGTGATACTTTATTTTATCATTAGTACAGGTTATGTATATAAAGAAACGAAGCAAAGACTTTAGTTAAATCTTTATTACATATATTTTCTATATATTCGTGAGATGCTCTCTTGTTCTAATTGACATGATTGTTTCATAAAAAAATGAATATTAACTTTGCTGATTGCCTATGTCGAAAAACGAATCAGCAATACAGCATATTAAAGGGACACAACATATCCATCACCCTTCCTGACATCGCTTTAGATCTTTCTTGTAAGATTATAATGGCATAAAACACTAATTATACACAACGTCCAATGTCCTCAGTGTCCGGTGTATATTAAAAACCCCTATCATCATCAGTTCAGAACAAGGGTTATTATTATTAGCAAACAACGTCTGGTATCATTCAACCTGTTCTTTCACATTTCATAATTATGTTCATAGTTCGTGGAGCGATTCTATGTGGAGGTGATGCGAAATGTACTTGTCGCAAAACTAACAAGTACTATGAAATGGACTGTACCAATAGAAGCCTGGGTAACTTTCCGACGAATATACCGTCAAACGTTACTAAGATGTAAGTTTTGAAGGAACATTGTGCGTACGGCATTTCATATTTTATGCGAGGAAAGTTATTGTCCCAAAACGACCCAGAGAAGGTCACGAGCGATTATTGGAAACGACAGATTGTTTTGACAGCCAAGAGACCAGCAACGATAAATTGGATAAGTACAAAAGTGATTCCTTAATAAACAATTCATTACCAATTTCAATCATTAACAACATAACAATATAACAACATGATATAACAAAATTACAAAGTAATACCTTATTTGCAATAATAACCGCTTTCTTCTACCTCATTGTATTTTGCAGTGAAATGGGTTATAGGCAACACAAAATATATGCCTTTTTTGTTATAGTTTGCTTGTTAGTTTTGTTTTTATATTGTTGCTATTATTTTATTATTTCAGAAACTTTACAGTGAATAATTTGAAGTTTATTCCTAGAGATGCTTTCATTAACCAGTTGAATTTGAAAGACTTGTAAGTATTACACATATAAACTTTATTATATCGTTATATATGCCAACATCAGTGACAGCATTAACAATCAATGTCTCCTACATTATACGTTATACCGATATTAATATTTTCTCCTCAGATATTTGCAGAGAAATATCTTGGAGATTATATCCGACGGTGCCTTTAATTTCAACTCAAAAATGAAATCAATGTGAGTAACCGAGAAATTTTATAATCTAGTACATTGTCAAGTTATAAGTCATAAAACTAGATAAAGTTACGAATAAAATTACCCTTCGTACCTCTCTGTAGCTGAAATTGTTAATCAGTTGACATTGAATAAATTGATTCAGGCTGGTTGTATTTTTTTATCAATTTAACCTCGACATTTCTACATTGATAAAGAAAAACAAATGATAAAAACGTAAATTCTGCTGATAAATTTCTCACATCACATTGTCTTTAGTTATATGTATACTTATCTTATCAAAATAAGACCTAGTTACGTAAGACTGTGATACTAATTTCATTACACCTGTACTGTAACATATTTGTTCATACCAATTGAGATTGCAAACATTGTTTGACATTATATGTTATTGTTATTAAATAGTTAAATGACTTAATAATCAGCCGATTCACACAGAGAAGACAGTAACTACTGTTAATCTTAAAACTTTTCCCAGTAAAAAGTGGATTGTGCTGATAAATATGACAAATCGATAGCATGTGCTATTAGGAGTACAGAAGGAACTGAGGATATGTGTAATTCCAACAAATGCAACAATCTGGATTTGTTGGAATGACACATATCTTCCACATGCTACCGATTTATAGCACAGTCCAGTTTTTACTTAAATTGGTACAAAACATTAAAATTTACAGTAGTTACTGTGTTCTCTGTGTTTATCCGGTGCAATCATACATGCGTCAACATGATATGCTTCAGGAGTATTGATTTGTGAGATGTTCTTCTGGGGCCCAGTACAAAAAGTTGTGTTTTGATATGACATAATATTGATTGATATCATATAAGCATTTAATTTGACAAACGATTCTCGAAAATTATTCATATTAGCTGTTTATTTCTCTCAATTGAAACTTTACGTAATTCAAGAAAATTACATCCTAACATTAACTAGTTATCCTGTCATGCAAGTGGTGAGAACTCTATGAGAATGTAGTTACAGTGTAGTTCGTTTCCTTTACTTTTGTCAACAACAAATGTAATACAACGTATTATTTTTGTACTGAAAACTTAAAGCATAATTCCACGATTCCACAAGAAAGGACTTGTGTTTTCAGATACCTTACGTTTCCTTAATTGGTTGAACGTTACACCAGGAGGTTGAAAATAGTAAAGATGAGTGCCCCATATGAACCTTTTGGGTAATTAGATTGATATCAATCTTTTAGACTGATGATAACATTTAACATTGAAATGCATTTTCGTGTTGGTTTCTTTGCTAACTTTTTGGAGGTATGTCACCAGTAATTACTTCTATATCTTACAGAGACATGACGAATAATACACTGAGTCATCTGCCTGGGAAGATATTCTGGAAGACATCTAACTTAAAAATACTGTTAGTTCAATACATCTGTAACTATTGCTTAACATTGAGTAAAACAAAGTAGTCAAATAGCACTACTTAACCTTTTTTTAATTCAAGTGATTGTGTAGAAGCTACACACAGAAAATCTGGGACTTTTCTGTAATTTAATATTTAATAGTTTAAAGGATTGAACTGTAGATTGATACATGTACTATGACGCTAAATATAATCTATATGATGACACTTGAAGTATCTTGATATTACAAACGCAGCAAATAAAGAACAAATATGCTCTATTATTATATATCTTTTGGCAAAGTTGTTCAGTAATTTTTGGCGTTCATGGAAAATGCAAAATTGTCATATTTCGTATACAGTTCGATAAACAATATTTAACTAATTATCTTCCGTACAGGAAATTGTCAAGAAACAAGTTAAAATATCTACCAGATGAACTACTACTTAAGACACCAAATCTGAAGGAATTGTAAGTATCTAAATTACAAATGAAGATGCACAATTTGTATTTTAAACCTTAATAAATATGCATCCCCAATTGCGTCTATATAATTGTTACATATCCTTAGTTTATGTTTTCATATATCATTTCCTAAGAACAACTAATTCGAACGTTCTTTTTATTTCACAGACAGTTATCACGAAACAAACTACAGGAACTTTCTGAAAACATTTTCATGAATCTGAAGCATCTTGAAACAATGTAAGTTTCAAAAAATACCTTCAATCATATCCATACCTAAATGCGAATGTCCAAAAAAACATTAATTGATTTTGTTTGTTTTTACTGTTAATGATGTAGTGTATATTGTGTACAATACAAACTATAACATATATTTCTCATTTTGCACCTCGATTGTTCGTTTTAACCCTTTCTCTCCCTATTTCTCACATTTTGTTTTCAGTATCCTTTCAAGTAACTCTATTCGTAGTCTACCACCCAAGATATTTTCCTCATTATCATCTGTTAAGACACTGTAAGTAGCTTGTTATATCGAATGCCCGTTAACTAATTTAGAGCTAAAGTTGACGCGATATTTTTAATCATAATAATAATTGATTTTCTTGGCAGTGTTTGATTGCAGTTGATTGCCTACATGGATGTGATCATAAATTTTGATCGTATTACAAAATAGTAAACGTCAATAGAAATAAGATAACAATATGGATTTAATAACAAATATAATCAAACTTAACATAACGCTTAATAGGAATAGGTTGAATACTGGAATATTATTTGTAAATACACCAACACTTTCTAATACTTCTTTTTTCTTTTTAAACTCAGGAAAATTTCTCGGAATCAAATTAGCAGTTGTGATGTTAACACTTTCTCTTCAAACATAATTTTGGCGGATTTGTACGTTAACATTTTTATCATTTACTACAAATATATTGGCAGTTAAATTGTGATAACGTAACATGGCATGTCCATTGTTGGTTTTTTCGTTACATATGATGCAATCTTTTTATTACTGTTTTTGGCTGTATATATAAACACACATATAT
>JAIPMN010050986.1:0-10860 GCA_020650975.1 Apostichopus californicus
ATTTCTTTGATATTTAATTTGAGTAGGAGAGAGTCTGAATAACAAAAATATTCGTCATGACTCTAATGACATTATAACAACTTTCAGCAAATATCCTTTTTGGTGGCAAATATTAGGATTTTTATGGAAGGTTCTATAAAAGTAATTTCTTGCATTATTTGATAACCTATGTTTCTGGTTTTAATCAACTAGCAGATACAGATCACATGTGTTTTAAGGGATTCTAATGTATGAGTGTTGGGAGGGGGAGAGTCTGGAATCAGGGGGGGGGTGTCACCCTTATGGGGCTCACACGAGCAGGTAGTATATGCCCCATTCCAATATAATTTATGTACATATTAATTAGGTCTCTCTTTCTCCCGTTACAGATGACATTCCCAGCGCCTAACAATAGCTACATTGTCTTTACATCAGAGGCACACATTGTACCAGATGTGTATCCAGTTGGTAATTGTTTCGGACAAGAGTGCAAAGGAACCCTTGTTTAAAATCAGAGCTCATCGTAAAACACAAACAGGAGACACGTGATATCAAAAGACTGAATATCTCTAAACCAGATCTCTCATATATCTCTTACTTATCGTTTTTAATTAGACTTATTTTTTTATAATAATAAAGTGTTTCTGTAAGTTAAATAAGTAATTAAGTATAAACTTAAGTAAAACAGGTTTAATTGATTGGTAATGTCATATACAAGCCTTACGTCAACGATATTAAAAGTATTTGTATATACAGCTAATAATGATGTGAAATTCTGCTCAACATTTATGTTATTGATTACGCCAGTTATATTCAAGGATATTGCAATGTCGGCATGATGGTTTGTTCAGCTTCACGCGGTTGTCAGATAAAGTGAGAGAGAGAAAGATAAAACGAGAAAAGAAACGAAAAGGAAAGAAAAACGTTACTTTTAATATTTCGTCGACAGACGATGCAAGTGCCCTTGATGTAAACAATATTAACCAAACGTTGTAGTGGAGATCTGTTTCATGTATTTGGTCTGTATCGATATTTGTTCGGTTTTCTGAACCTGTTCAAAATCATGAAATGAAAGCTGGACTAAGGAGGAGTCTGAGAAAAACGTAAGGGGTCATGGAGTGTTCGTTGTAGTCCCAACAGAGGTCTGTGTTATTACTCTTATGATTACAATGAAACGTGTAGATAAATCTTATCATTTGTCATGTCTGTAAACTTTGTCTTTGTTGGAATTACTATTTACAGATGCGTCAGTCGGGTGATTTAAAGAATTTGAAAGGCCACGGATGCCGACCACATAATCATTAAGTTCAGATTGTCCTTTATCAAGAATAATACTACATATTAATGTATATTTAGAGACATAACCTTTCTTTCACTGGCCCAGTTTAGCATCTGTAGACATCTAGATGTGTTTTAAGTAAATGAAAAGTATATGGAATCACACACGTACCTCACAGAGGTAGAAATAATTATGCGCAAGTTTATTGCCCAACCGTCGTTACATATACATTACTATAGAATGAAAAGTGTGACCTTATAGGACATTTTCACATATAAGTTTCAATGTGAAAACCTGTACAATATAACATTAAATGACTTGACATGAATTGTCCGTAAACATCAAGCACTTTAGTTATGCATTGTTTTTAATTCTTCAGTTTAAAGTTAAGGTGGTGATGAAATACCAGTCAACATATCAAACGTGTTTCGACGAAGAGTTTTAGAGCCGTTATCGTGTGTTGTATCCTTCGGTGTTAGCTAAGGGTATGAATAAAGAATGAACAAAAAAGGCAGAGAGCAAACAAGAGACGTGTGTTATCAGGGAGTTGTTATGGAACTCCCTGGTGTTATGATGCTCTACGTACTATATTATAATCATCAAATCTGTCTGTGATCGTCCAATACTGTCTAAAGAGTTAATAACATAAAGGTGGCGGTATACTACTTTATCTTTACTACATTACAACCTGTTGGCCATAAGCCTTGTAATCTCTGCCACTTGACATTCCAGTAATCAGAGCTTTTCATTATTGAATGCAAATGCAAACCTATTGAATTTGAAACCGAATTTGAATTTGAATTTGAAAAAAAAGAATGTAAACCTATTGAATTTGCAGAAGTAATTTACAATGGCAACCTAAACTCAAGACATTCTGACAATATCAAGATTTGATAATTGACATGTACAACAACAGGTCGACTGCATACTTAGAAAAGTTGAAAACATCCTCAGTCAAGTTTACTAATATGGTGGATGGAAGTTTTTCTGTTCAACATATTGTAAACGAAGGTATAAAGGTTCCCAAGGAACATCTTACTCCATGTATACTGTGGATCAATAGATTCAACCCTAGTAGTAAAACAGTTTTTAAATTTGAACTGTATTGCTTGTTTAAGCATGTTATCAGTTACTGTCTGACTTTATTTATTTATTTGTTTGTTCTGACTTTATATGAACGAGCATAATTTAAAGTACAGATGGTGTGAAAATAGGGAGGAAGGATGGAAGGTGATAAAACCATTTTAGAAAATCTTTGGTTAAATGTTGATATTACTCCGAGCGAGCAGATGGAAGAGGGGGGGGGGGGGTTCAGTATCCTAAACTTGCTCCTTTCTATCTCAAAATCTAAACGTTTATGATATAGAAGTTTGCAAATGCCATGATAGGCCAAGATCTCAGCTATCATGTGGTGGGTAGGATATACCAGTTGAAAACTTCTATCTATACTTTGGCAGGTCTTGAAAGTGGCAAGTTTAGCGTGTAAGTCAATGGAACAATTAATTGTGGTGCGAGAACACTAGGCCACGTAATGGACAGTGGCTGTACATATGCCGGTCGCAAAGAGTGATTAGACCCCTCTGTCCGAGAGAAGGATTCGCGCAAGCCACCTAGAACGCTTCTGGTCGATTAATCCGACCCTCTTCCCACCCCTCTCTCCCCCCCCCCCCCCTTCATTGCAATACATTTCGCTACTTTCAAAAAAATCACCTTTGAAACAGCCTTCCTTACAGTAACACAATGGATGAGAATATTAAATATACAATAAGCAGATTGTTTCTTTGTAAGTCGCAACACACAAGGAAGGAGAAATGTTCTCTTTGTAAGATATTAATGTATAAAAGGCTTACACTCTATGCTATTATTGATGACTTAGCAGCAAGCAGTGAAAAAAAATTAAACAATTACGCTACGCTACAATATCGGTTCACGGCTTTGAAAGATCTATGTACAATAGGCTAACGCCAAACTGTTATTGATGACTTCGAACAACAATACAGGATATATGCTAATGACATGAATGATTGAAATGCTGCGTTTTTGCTAACGCTTGCAAGAGAGGCTTTAGATGTGAACTGACTAATGCCCTTACAACCATAAAGCTGTAGGAAATTCCTACATCAACCTAACAAATGCCTATCCACACGCCGTTTTGAACAAGGCAAGGGAAACGCTTTCTTTGACCAAAACATAAAGTGCATAAGACCAACCCTGTTTACCCGCCAGCCAGGGGACCTGAATGGCTCATTTGGAGATTTAGAATAGTCGAACGATCCAGATAAAATATGAACTTGCAATATCAAGGAATAAGTCGAAATTACCATTGGATATAGTAAAACAGAAGATGGAGTAAACAATTACTTCAGGGAGTTATTAATTAATTAATTAATTAACTGCAAGTGTATAAATATATTAAACAATTGTTTATCTACATGTATAGATAAACAATTGTTTAATATATTTATACACTTGAAGTTATATGCATATATGTACAATTCTTGCTTACTTGGATTGAAAGGGTGAAGGGTTATCACCAGAAATAGGAAATGAACTTACACATAGCATCTGCATGATTTTTGCTAACAACAGCGAGGATAATACTTATAGGCTCATGCCTATCGAAGGATATATACTTTTACATTGCTGTTTCGATGGCTCAGCAATACGATTGGGATTGATAAAAGTAAGACATAGACCTGATGTTTTCAACAAATGAGAGTTAATGGTCGATTAGTTAATAAACTTACATTGTAATCGAAAACACCCACTATCTACAAATCGCATTACTCTACCCCATAAAGTTGAGGAAAACTACTTCAAGTTTGGGAAATATCGGGGATAACAAACTCCTGTTGGGTGCGGCCCTATATTTTCAAAATTAATATGTCAAAGTACCATCATATTATCCCCTATTGGGTATGGCATTGTATAGATACAATATTGAATAACCTAATTTTTGGCCAATTTAAAGTACTTCCAACTTGGGTGATAATGTTTGTAGGCACCATCCACGTCAACGAGAAATAAACAATGACAATAACAAGAACAATGACAATAACAATGACAACAATTTATTTCCAGCAATTTTGTACAGTACATGAATGTTTAACAATGTATAAACGAATATTTTGATATACAATACAATCTAGAGAGACAAGTACAAAGAAGAAAGATAAAAAAAAACATTCATCATGTTAATTGATATACAATATTTAAGCTATACAAATGCATGGAAAAGGAGAAAAAAAGAAGCGCAATGCTTATAGAATGTTTTCTCCATTTGAATATAATAAATATATATATACATATACTGGAGAGAAATAATCAAAGTAGTGGTTCGGTGATATCACGTTTGCATTTGCTCAAGAATTCGATATTACGGAGAAGACAGAGCAACTTTTTTTTCATATTACAGCAAAGCAGATTTGTTACATCATATACGGAACTGTTCTTCAAGTTAAAAATATAGGTTAACATTATTGGCGTGGCGGGCGTGATGTATAGTAGAGTGCGTCGCGTGGTTCGTCATTATTTCAGGCCACCAAACGAAATTGCATGATAGCAAGTCTTCTGTGAGATCCGGTCGGAACTGTTATTTCTTATGATTGAAAAATGATTTCTGTCTTGTTTTCTTTCATCAGTCTAATGAACTCGTTTTGGGATCAAACCTTTTACCGTCGCCAGAGACTCAGAGAGTAAACTGTCAATAGATTATCTTATCACCTATACAACCACATATCATTGCTATAGTTGAACTGCAACAGATTAAAAGTCAATTAATATTATTAGACTTCATCTTTGGAACTTAACCTTATTGTTTGGAACTTATCGTGATTAATGGCATAATAATCAGTATGAGACAATAGCAGAATCGTAGTTTGATTGTTTGACTTTGTTAATTATCAATATGGTCTCTTTAATTTTCTTACCGAGTACTTTAATTAAAAAATTATACTGGGGGCTAACACGTTAGTATCAGAGAGCATTGACTAACAATTCATTCTAGCGGTGTGTAACGAAATAATTTGTCAAAATTATCATATTCTTTTATACAAAACGCCATAATTAAGCGGGATTAAAATGGGTAGCACTGTGGTTTGGACAGTG
Source organism: Apostichopus californicus (assembly GCA_020650975.1). NCBI lineage: Eukaryota > Metazoa > Echinodermata > Holothuroidea > Aspidochirotida > Stichopodidae > Apostichopus > Apostichopus californicus. The sequence goes on from JAIPMN010050986.1 coordinate 5,366, forward strand.
TTCTTGTTATGTTTTGCTCTGGTTCTTTCTGTGTTGATGGGAGTTATAATACATCGCAGCACCCAGGATGAAATATCGAACGAAAATTCACTTCTTAACCTCTCTGAGCTGGAGAAGTACGTACAGAAACAAGATTCTAGTTACTCTTACAGGATCTTACCTGAATATACCACACGAGGGAGAGATGACTCATATACTATATTTGTCCTGAATATGACGTCACAAACATGGCTGTCAAGTGAGTATTAATTCTGTGTTCGCTTAAATTGTCATTCAGTAATTTAACAAGTATGTGCATGTACTTCATCATAAACGACATGCACTTCCTATCACCCTTTTTTCAAAACCTGCACATTACTAACAGCGTTATGTATCCTAGAACTATAAATCTCTAAATTTTAGGGAAATTTGATTAATTCATCTGGCAACAGTAAAAGTTAGATATCATCATGACCATTGAGCTGACAAAAGTTGTTTGTTTTCCTATATAATGTATAACATTATCTACTGATGAAAATAACACTGCTACAAAAAAGCTGAATATTGTCAAAATATATAGTTAAGAAGACATTGACAAGTTTACATAAATATTTGAAGGACAACTCAATAACAGCATTATTAAAGGAGAGCTTTGTAAGAATTTCAGTCATAATGATATCAAAGAGCTCCTCCTATGATCCAATGCTTAATTTAATTTTAATTTTTAGGTTTACAGTCTTGTTCAGGGCCAAGGCCTTCTGACACGACTTTACAACTTAACCCTGGTCATTGGTAACTTGTCACATCTACACACCAAAGTGTGCACAATTCAATCAATCTCTCCTGGGGCACCACAGTGCACCACAACCACGTGTCCCCCGGGGGACTTCCCATAGGGTGCAGCCACAAACCGGCGCACACAACTATATTTACAAGTTATCTCGCAAGTCCCCATTTATACACCTGGGTGAAGAGAGGCAATGGAGATAAAGCGCCTTGCCCAAGGACACAACGTAATGATCTGGCCAGGGCTCGAACCTGTAATCCTTAGATCACAAGTCCACTGCCTTAACCACTTGACCACAACGCCCTCTTAGGGTAAGGAAGAGTTAATCTTATGCAAAATGTTTGTATTGAAACAACTCTATCTATAGAATATTAAGAAGAGGACATTGACATGGAGTTTATATAGTGTTGAACATCGTCCACATTGTCGGTCACCGAAATGTCAATTAAAGAAAACATCACCAATGAAATAAGAACACGTCCAATCCCCACCCCACCCCCACCCCACCCCACCCGCCCATTAGAAAACTCTTTTTTTCAGCCCACTCCCCCAAATCATTTGTTTTGTATGTTAACAGATAAATTCCTCAATATTGCTTATTGTAATCTTGATAGCGTCCCTCCTTGTGCGCACAAGAGTTCGTGTTCACATTAAGAGAAAACAGAGAATTTCTTTGTTATGCAACAGACATTTTAAAACATTTTTGTTTGATTGGCAATACGAATGTGTGTAACCATGTGAGCTATCTGGTCAGTTCATCGAGATCCAGGTTGGGTCCGTGGATAAAAGTGGTGCCGCCCCATTTCATAAATATATTCATGCAAAGATGGGCGTTTGAATATTGGTGGGAAGAAGACCTAATATGATCATTCCCTGTATCTATTTTGTTGGAAGAGAAGGCATTTTTATTAGGTAAAATAAATCCCCAAAGTATTTCGATTTTTTCCATAAGTGTTTTATGATAATCAGAATACGCGATTTTTTTAGACATGTCTTTTATCTAAGTTTGCCAGTTATACAACTTTCAAAGTTGAATGACAGTGCACCATATCTGAAGCAGTAATATTTGAATTGCCATAATTTTTTGTTCTTTGTTTTGTTGTTTCAGGTACTAAAGTGACTCATACCAAATGGTGGCATTATTTGACTGTTATTATACCTGACGAAATCACCTACACAGACGTCGGATGTCTTTACGTCACAGGAGATTACAATAGCGATGCGTAAGTCATGAATATTCATGTCTTATGACTAATACGTAAATTTGTCATGACTGTACATTGTTTAGCTAAGTCTTGGAGCTTCAAAATCGTATCCATGAGCCACCTCCTTACGAATAAAGAGATTGTTCATCCCTATATGCAGATGGAATAATTGTTCTGATTCAAATAGGTGCACACAACATCCGTAATAATTTACGACTTTGCTCCAAATCAAATTATGCAAACTAATTAAGGCGTATCTTGTACAAACTTTAAGTAAAAGAGTATTCTTGCCTCTTTGCTATAAGTGTTGATATCTGCTTTGAAAAGAAAGAAACTTTTCGATGTCTTAGTAACATATTTTAACATCAAGTACATAACAATAGAGTCTGTACACATGGGCGAGAGACGTAATGGAAGAAACATACAAGTAAACAAACATCGAAACAACAAAACACAGAAAGCAACAAGCCGCTTTTATAGATAATATCGACAAATGATATTAATCCATATATAATATTCGATGACAATCATGTGTCTGAATATGAAGATATTGAAATTTAAGGTAGCAGTAGTGCTTTTCACAATGTCAATTGACAGTGTATCAGCGTGATCTAAAGTAACGACTGCGTCTATTGTCATATCCATTAATATATCTGATAAGTCTGTGAAAGTCACCTTGTGAACGATCTGTTTTCTTGCTACACCCACCAAACGTGCCAAAAGTCACTGACACGTTGTCAAAACATGTTATTTAATTTCTGTTTTATATGGTTTGAATTTCAAAAGATTGAAACATCTTGCAATTCAAGAGTCTCAGAAAAGTCTCTTTTCATCTAATAAATGCTTCAAATTAAAACTTACTCATGTTGCTATAAACATATCAATTGTTGAGAAAACATCATATTTCCAACCGTCCGATGGAAAAATACAATTCATCTTTGTACCCTGCATAGCGTCTTATCTTGCTCTTGAAGTGATAATTGCTTTATAAACACTGTTATAGATTGTCAACAAACAAGGGCTTCTCATCTCAAGCAAGATAAATGTCAATGTTCACAGGTCACTGTTTGTTTTACATCACATTTTCTAGTAACACAAATATTAAAAGAATTGAAATTAAAGACATCAATGACGTAGTAACATGTTTTGTTTTTAATGAAATGCTTTTTAGAAGTCCAAAACATGGTGCAACTAATCTATGTCTGGTTGGTGACAGGAGAATGTGAAGCTATAAGCAATACGCTGAGACAATGTTTCCATTGAAAAAGACAATAATGGCTGTAGGCCTATTGAGGATGGGAAAGAGGGAAGGAAATAGTTCCATCTGACTTTTAAACTCTATTGATATTCTTGCCGAATTTAAGGTGTGCAAAATGGATCAACTGTAATCACGATGCAGAAAAGGTTTAATGTCTACATGTCGAATTGTCGATATGTAGACATATCGACATGCATATAATTTATCAACTTATTTTATTGAGAGAACTCTTTCTATGATTTTGTAATAGTTATACGAGCCATATAAGATTAAATTACCATACCAAGGTTTTGTCGTTATGTACCTTCTATTGTATTATTCTTTTACAGTCCAAGAGATCCCCTTCAAGACCCGGAATTCCGTTTGGTTGCATCATTGTCTTCCAGAATGGGCATGTAAGTAGTAACCTAATATAATTGTTGTTTGATGGGAAACTGTCAGATGGGATGTTTTAGTACGCACTCTTTACAACGTATTGAGGCAACCAGCTGGTGTAGAGGAGAGAAATAGGGCCTGGAATAATAAGGTACGAAAGTAACATCTATAGACAACTGTATTTAACCAGACAATCTTGTGTAACTTTGTGCATCGCCAATGAATATTTTGTTATCAAATAGTTACGCATAAATTTAAGGGGTATATCTGAAGAAAAGTGTATTTCCCATAAACAAAAGAATTCATTTCTTTTGCATATAAGCTTCACAATGTACATATCCTATAGATATATGAGCGCGGAATTACGGATAATTGGGTTCCCTGGAATAGGTTTTCATGTATGCCGAATGCAACCTGAAGAGGGCGGTAGATGGGTTGAATGAACTACAGGCGCATCGGCAACTGAACCCGTTTTGCAAACCGTTTGTCCATCCAATTCCTTGACCTCACAACTGGCCAAATACAAAACTCTTGTCATAATCCGAATCTCACAATGAACCAATAGCATACAAACATATTTCGCATCCATCACAACCGACTAATATATGCAGAAACATCTAGGGCATTGTGGTATGCATAATTGTATAGTGGCATGTGCAAGAAGGGGGTGGGGCATCGTTAGTCGGCGAATTTTCCGTTCAGCCGGCGAAGAATTAGACGCCTACTACGGATGTACGCCCCAATTTCATCCTCAAACACAAGTACAAGGGTATGTATCAGCACAGCCTTGTGTTTTGAGCTACTTAAATATGCACAAGAGAGCACCATTGTAGTCTAACCTTTTAATCTTTGGTGGGTGAGAGAATAAACCCATATCGCTCTACATCGGAGTCGTCTGCAAAGATGCCAGGTCCGAAAAACTCCTTGTTTTGCATCCTACTTAATCCTCTGGACCTTCCACAGAGGTTCATAATCTAACCTTAAGCAGTCTGGGGATATTTTAACCGTCCCTCAACCTTTAAAATGTTGTGGACTCGACTGCAACATTTCACGACGTGTATAATTCAAAACATTTATTTTATATATTGAGTAACCCATTGGCGTTTTTGGTATATATTATTTATCATGCTAACTTCTCATTTGCCGAATAGAGTTTGCGCTATGCAGAGGCAGAATCCAAACGGACCAATTAAGTTTTTCGTAAGTATATGTTCCCTTTCAGTGTTATTTTGAAAAATCACATGCATGCATCTATCGTAGTTTTTGTTTTATTTCCTTATGTTACAATGTGCATTCATTATCCAGGGGTCTTATTTTTGAGGAGTGGAGGGTAGGGGAGGGGAAAGTGAGAGGTGCTGGTGTCGAGGATCAATCAATGTTGTTCTTTCATTTGGTAAGAAACTCCTTCAGCCATCCTCTGGGTTTAGGTGTACAAGAGCTAGTGAAATACACATTCAACCTCAAGTTAACCAATGATTAGTACAGACGCTGCATGCCATATGTTGCTCAAGTTTGCGAACAAATGAAAAGAACTAGCGTGTAAGAAGGATCACAGAATCTGATAAGGTACAACGACTCAAACAATATGATAATGATATTATTAGAGATATGCGAGTCGTGGTCTGTAAGACAATACGTAATTATTGTGACCTGTTGTGATATAATACGTTTTCTCTGACAGGAAGATCCAGAAAATGCATATCGAAGGAGCGACGATTTAATAGCTTATACCTTCAAATATTTCATGGAAGGCCATAGGGATGACCCAGAGGCTCTTCTGATCTTACCAATGGTCAAGGTAAGCGTTGTTTTAATTATTTAATTCATATTGTCCTCATCAGACTGACTACCATGCAGTACTCAAACATGACATGATTGCGAGGATACCTAG
>JAIPMN010050989.1:0-14385 GCA_020650975.1 Apostichopus californicus
AGAGCAAGGACATAATATAGTATGCGTAGGTTACCATATACACGTAATATATTACATATGTATATATATGTATTTTCCAACTCATTACAATTTTAAACATATATATATATTCATTTGCCTTGGTTGTTTAATTCCATTTCATTTAACAGAGTGCGTTCAAAGTATTTCTTTCGAGATCCCGCCTTAGGAATCACTAATAATTTTGAGTTGGTTAGCATCATGTTTGATCTCTAGAGTAAGGCAAATATGTCACCAAAACAGAACTAGTATTATACAGGTGACAAATGCCTACATTGGAATTACGACCTTCCTTACCGGTTTCGAACCTCTTGACATACCATTAGTGTCCATGGCCTAGTGGTTAGGGTGTCCGCATATAAAGGGGGAGGCCCGGGTTATATAAATATAGAGAGAGATAGAAATAAAGAAAATAAATAAATAAAAATAACAATAATAATATTCATGAAAAATAATTGATTGTTATTGGAAATGGGAGGGGGTCTGGGAGCGGATGAGTTGATGAATTTGCAACCTTTTGTGGGTGCACAGGAACCAAAACAAAAAGTGATAATAATAATAAAAATAATGAATAAATAGATGTTTGTAATAAAATTATATCATATGGTTATTGCAAGTTTAGATAAAAAAGTCTTCTGACCTTCCTTACAGCAAGTTGGCATATAATGACTGCTTTCACCTACATCAAGTGCACTGTATGTTGGCATATGCCTAGGGATATAGGGGGGGGGGTGACATTTTATACATATTGTATATGCTATACCATTACCGCTGGACGGATCGTTGTAAATTTGCAAGTTTCAGTACCTGCTTGAACAATTTGCATGACCAAGTTTGTCATATGAATTGCTTTAACTTTCAAATTCCCAAAATGCTTAAACGCTGTATTCAGTTTCTTTTTCTTTTCTCGTGATCTGTTCCGCAGATCAGCCAGATTTTAGGTACAGATGATAATTACTTGCAGATTTTCCCAGTAGGCCTCCGGTAAGTTGCTGAGACAGCTTTTATTGCTTTTAATGCTCATCGGAACCATCCCCAAGTAATGCTTGGAAATAAGAAGACAACAAACTAAATATTGCAACTGATGTTCGTACATACTTTAAAACAAGTATTTTCTTTTCCTGCCAAATTGAGGGCACAGTAACCAGTTCCTCAAGCAGGACATTTAGTTTGTCAAATCTAATCCTGCTCAATGTGTTTGGTAACATTATATTAACAGATAGCCAAGACTTGAGTAGATCTGCTAACTTTTAAAACATCAACTAGGCTTTATATTGTCACTATATTCCTTTATAAATTGTGACATTCATTTCCAGTTTTGAACATTCTCAACAATACCCATAAATTTGATCTAGGCTTAATATACAGTATATAGCCAGTGGAAATAGATAACATTTCAAATCGACCGTATCTCGAGTTAGGAACAAGGTCGAGATGGGTTTTTCCAACTGACTGTGTGGAATAGTTTTTCTTTTCCGTATAAGGGCAAATTGTCTGCCTCCCTGAACATCCCTTCAAGTGGCGATTTAAGTGGACTTTAATGACATTATGATGCAATTGAAATAATAAAACCAGTACATAGCCTCGGTCAAATGACCCCTTTAGTGGAACACTACTGTCTGATCAAAAAACTGAAGCAACGTTGAATACTTGAGTTAAATCCAAGGATAAAAGATATCCAAAAAAAAATCTTGTTGAAGTGGATTGAGACACTTTTGTTTGGGTTGCATGTACGGCAGCCATCTTGTAAATTTTAGATTTGGACATTACGTTCTCATTGAATATTCATGAATATTCATGACTTAATTACATTATTAATTGTTAATTGTTGTCACAGTTTGGAATGTATAGTGATATCATCAGGGAGGTATTTTTCTGGAAACAGCCTAGAAATTTGCATTCTCGGGATCTTTGCATTGTTCATGTTTTCTCTGCAAAAGCCTGCAGCAATTATTTTCACAGGTATATGACCCGAGGTGATCAAATGGTGACAAAATATTCCAAATTTAATGAAACGAGATTTGAAAAATATCACCATAGTTCACGTTTAATATAGTTACAAAAATTTGAATGTGATAAATGCTTGCGGCCAGTATTCTGATAACCTTTCAGAAGGAATTCATCCTGTCACATTCAAAGTAATAAATGTTTTGCAGCAGCTAGCGCACAAACTTTACTTGACCCCAACCCTTCTGGATTGCTTCCATTCTTAGGGTAACATTCTTTCCGGAAGGAAACTGCCTATTTTCCAATTCATTTTGCCGTAGAAAGTTAACTGAAAGGTTATTTACATATACCAGTGGTAACTGGTGGAAAAAAAAAAACTAAATTGTTGCACATGTTTAGTAGGCTATAGCTATCTACCAGGCAGCTGAGACCATGGAGGTAAAACAGAGCAAGTGTTATGTTACAACCAATTAACCTGTGATTTGATGATTGTACATAGGAAACATATTAATATATTCTGAATATGCATAACATATTCTATAAACCTTCAAACTAGATTTGAACTATGGCAGGCTTTTGTGACATATAGCATGGAGCTGGCTATATACAGACAACAATGTAAGATATATGACTGTGAATATAGCCTCATTCGCCCTGCTTCCTTAGTTTTGCAAGTACGTGGACCCTACAATTGAAACAAATTTGTACTTTACTGTAAGTCTGGAAGTAGTCACCAAGGTTGCTTGGGGTCCCCTTGGGGTCCCCTTGGGGTCCCCTTGGGGTCCCCTTGGGGTCCCCTTCATGGTTGAGCCCCAAGCCAGCTTGAATCATCCGCCTAATGGATAATCTGCGACTGCATGGCCAGAATCTAGATTCATATTCTGATACCTCGGAACTGAAATTAGATGTGAACTTCTTTTGGCAGGCTCTTGTGGTATATTTAACACAAAGGTGTGTCAAGGAGGCCAGATATATAACACTGTTGGCGACGACTCTTGAGATTCTTGATTTTCACTCAGTGGTGGCACTAGAATTTGAAGGCGGGCGGGCGGGGGTGACAATTAATAAATGGCAATTAGCACAGTTTGGCCGGGGAGGGGAGGGGAGGGGAGGGGGGACATAAAGGGAAACTAAAGCAACTGTATAAAGGCAGGTATCATGATGGGATGGGAGAGGAGGGGGGGGGAGCAATGGGATGCTCTGTCTGCACCCTAGACAATGTCCTTTCAGGTCAAATGAGCTTCTATAAATGAAACTACTATATGGAATTATTCCTGCTAGCAGAATCATTCATTTCAATTTCATGTATTTTTTAAAAAAATCATCTAAATTATTGTACTCAAATTTAATTCCAATTCTGGATTCGGTAGAGTGTTTCAATAAGTTTGTACAGTACTGATCAAGCAGCTTTCTTTAACTGCTGCTATTTTCAATCCCAAGATTTCTATGCTTGAAATGTCATGAGCTATACAGTGTCTTGAAAGAAACCCTGCCGATTTGTAAAAAGTCACTTTGAAAATCGGAATAAACCTCGTGAGGGCTTTTGTGAAGGTATGTTGCAGACTCTGCTGTTTAATTTATGACATTCTTTTCCTCCGTTTCACTCAAAGGGAATTTACAATCAATATATTCTTTCCTACTTTGGTATCTTTGTCAAATATTCGTACAGTCTTAATTTAGTTCCGACTTCCTATGGCATTTACGTCCATCCGCCGATTCTGTATACGTACGTAGCGATTGATTTCTCACGGCTCGTTCAACAGCCCTGCTGATTTCCAGCGCGCAAATACATGAGATCTTGAAACCATTCATGTAAAATGTAGCTGTATCAAAACACTCGTCAATCGCAGAGAAAATGTTTTCACTAAATTTACGATCTTTGTAGGGTATGTGTACAACACAAACTTTGAACCCTAAACTATTCCCCGTTGATATTAAACCAATCTGTTTCTCGGATTTATCTCCATGCATCATTCGTGACTAACTTCAACACTCTCTTTCTCTGCTTATCCCTTCTCCAGATTATGGCAAGTTACGACATCCGTGGTATTTTCCGCTGTCGCCATATTGGTGAGTGCTTTGCTATATTAACATACCGATACATTGCTTAAACTGCCATTAAAGGTATGCTGTATTTGCCCCAAATATGCTAGATATTCAAATATGGTCACCTTTGGTTAAACTGTTTTTATTACAACCTTCGAGGAAATTTTCCTTACCGGGACATTCAGTCATCTTGTGTGTTGCTTAAAATGTCTGAGAACAATTTGGAGAGTAAAGACCTCCAGGAAAGTACTTTTTGAAAACTTCTAGCAATTATAGCGTCCTATAATTTGGGGCCTACACTGACTACCTTTAAGTTAAGGTGATACTTTTATCGCCGCATGTTTATGTTATAAAGATCAAAAGGTGAGTTATTGAAAGGAAATCTGCTGCCCTTATAACCATTTCTTTTAAACTCATGTGTCTAATATTTCTCTCTCATCAGTTCATCAGAAATTTTTTTAGTGGGCCTAGTTATATGTCAGTTTTGGTTTAAGAATTTGTTACCATAAGTTTTTATGATGCTGACTATTAATGTCCGGAAGGGTTTTATAAGAACCTTAAGAGAGATATACTTTGGAGATTGATTCAATTTTTGCAGGGAATGTCATGCAAAACAAGCAAATTGCTATATAAGTCCAAAGGTACATGGCAGTTTTTGATCACTAAAACAATAGTATGTTATATGAGGCATGGTTCAGAGCTTTCAATACTGCTATGCAAACTTGTATTTTAGATCCTCCTGCACGCAGGAACTCGCGAAGAAGCCATCATTGGCTTATCAAAGCCGCAAGCTGACCGAAAGTCAGTCTCTTAGATTTATATTTAACGTCCATGATTATGAATTGTCAATTGTCAACAACTCTGTAACTGGATGACATACATTAATCTTGGAGTGATTCGAACTCGGGACCTTATGATTGAAAGGCACCGGCGTTGGAATGCTAAACTTGGAATGCAAAATTTAGTCCCCCTTCTGTCATATAGCTGCGTTGCCTTAAAGCAGTGGTTCCCAAAATTGTTCAAATTGCTGCCCCCCTTGACTGCTAGGCCACATCCCTAGAGCTCCCACAAAATAAAATAAAACCATTCTTTCATGAATAAATTTATGTTAATTTTAGTCTTTGTAAAGCATATACGTGTTTTGTAAGTGTTTGTGATTTATAATGTCCCATAGATTGTAAAACAATGCCTACTTGGTTCAGATGCCACCCTGCAGCCCCAACCGTGCACGCCCTTTATCCTCACCGCACCCTACTGCCCCCTTTTCCCTCACCGCCCCCCCCTAGATACTTCCATCGTCCCCTGGAGGGCGGTACCGCCCACTTTGATAATCACTGCTCTAAAGTAAAACACAGGTTTTTAAAAGAACATCTGTTCCACCCCCCCTCCACCCCCAACCCCCAACCTTCCAACCTTTTCTCTACCTCCCCAAATTTTAGCATGCAAACAGCTAATGCTAACAGTTTCCCAAAAATTCTGAAATTTGTCACTGCTAAAATCCTGTATTAATATGCATTTCAAAATTTAAGTAATGCAAATTGTAAAAACAAAAATGCACTTTCAGTTTTAGAAATAAGATCCATTGTTTAGTTCGATACACACGAACCACTCAACATGACTTTCTTAAGTTACTAATAGCAACTAATGGCAACTAATGGCAACAAATTTACTAATGGCAACTAACCTAATATCAGTCATGGTCATGTGGATGCACACCAACACTATCATATTTGTATTTGTCTGATGGCTAATTCTACATCAATACACTTTCACATAACAGCCATAAAAGAAGTGTTATAAATAGTCCAAATATAATTAAAAAAATGAAACAAAATGAATCCTTTTGTATGGCCAATTCATTAATTTATTGTTCTCTTGTCTCCATTATATCAACCAAGCTTTATAATTTAAAAGGCATGGCCTACTTTTAAAGATTGTAAAAGATTCCCCCAGACATGTTTTTCCTTTAAATTTGAATATAAAGAAAATTTAATTCCCTTTTGGTTCGGTCTAAAGAGAGAAAAGAAAACCTCGGGAGTGGTTTCATATCAAGGTCTGCATCGACATTGTTTCGTGGGTCGACGCAGAATTCACTCATAGATGACATTCTTTCCATCTCGTCTCTTCTCAGTTAATCTTGATAAGGTCAGACCTTGCTATTAAGAAGGTCTTGAAAATGATCAATAAATATTCAGCTTTCTACAAGCAACAATCTCTTCTCCTCTTTTCACAGCTCAAGAGCCTTTCCCATTTTCCCTCCCTTCGATCTCCCACAGATCTGTAATCATATCATTCAGCAGAACGAATAATGTTCACAGACTATTCATCTTAAATTGCCAAAATATTCCTGGGATTGCTTGATATTATCATATCCTCACAAAAACGTCGACATTTTTTGTTTGATCGAGGAATTACGTTGCGTCTGATGAGGCTCGCATTTCCCAGGGTCCTCTTTCAATTGTGAGATCTCGATATAAATGAAGTAGCTTTGAATATTCTAAAAAGCCGTTTTGCAAAAGGTTTTTTTTGTTTCCTCAATCTCCACATTTATGTCATCTTTTAAATCTGCGCCGGACTTGCCATCTGGTTATTCGATAAATTTGGAGAATCGACATTAATTTCTGAGGTTGAACGAGATTTAATGGATACTGATATGTTAAAAGCTGCCACAAATTTCATATATATATTCCATGTCAATAACTCCATTATGAAATGTCCTAATCATCATTGCTCATAAATTTGGCTCGCTCAAAATTTTTACTTTTTCAGTGATTGCTGATAATTTTTTTAGCATGCTAGATATGATTGCTCAAAGTATCCAAAGATTCTTCTCTGGAGAATGATTGTCGGGGAGTGGAGAGGGGGGGGGGAGGGGGAGGGAGTGAAGAAGTTTATCTTTGCGGCTAGTTCAATGTTGTAGAATGGGAGGACACGGTCTTGGCAGATACAGTCGCTGGTAGTAAAGCTAAAAGGTAGTCTGTATAGGCCCCAAATTATAGCATGCTATAATTGCTAAAAGTTTTCAAAAATATTTTTCTAGAGGTCTTTATTTTCCAAATTGTTTTCAGACACTCTAAAAAAACACACAACATGACTGAATATCCCAGTCGGGTAAATTTCTTCCAAGGTAGCAATAAAAACAGATTAAGAATTTTGAATAAAGGTGACCATATTTGAGAATCTAGCATATTTGGGGCGAATACAATTGAAGTGACCAAGTATTGGTATATCTCAAGCGAATGTTGATGACAGGGATTATAAAAGGGTTTCAAGAATTGTCACTGAACGTTAGTTAAAGCAAAGAAGCACTTAAAACCTGAGTAATTATAATATGGTTAACAAAATCTATATTGTTCAGTACAAAAGCTATGATAAGATTTAACCTAATTGCTATAAAATCAATTAATGGTCGCTCAAACATCCAACAAAATCATTTCTATCACTGAGAAAGATCTTTTCCAACATCAGAAATCTCCTTTAAATCTATTTTACATTTCCTCAGTGTTTAAGAAGTAGAGGAGCAAATTTTTAGCAGAAATCTGGATAATCATGACTTAAAAGAGGAGTACATTTTTTTTTAAAGAATTCTCTTAATACTTTTTTCTTATTTGAATAATTCCCTTTTATTCAAATTTGTGTTGACTGAAAACGTAACGTGAAATTCTTCCAGAATGTGAGACTTTCAGTTTAATTTCAACTTAATTTTTGAATTGTTTTGTTCCTTTTCAAACCTCAGGCGATCTTTTTTCCTCTTTCTCTATTTGATGTGCTCTTCAACACGAGATGCGGAGATGACTCCATCCTTCCGATACGACTGTTTGGTGCTGCTCTTGCATGTAAGTGGGCTTGAGGGGGTAGGGGAGGGGATGAGAGGGGGGGCATGTCTGAAGAGGTCTCATGCTGAACACAGCAGGGTATAGGGCAGAGGAAGAAGGGCACATCATACCTGAAGAGGTCTGGTATGGGGTTCAGTACTAAAGCCTACATAGGGGAGCCACAGTTTGTCCTGAAGCTTGTGCTCTAGGTGGGCAGGGTCTAGTGGCAAAGCCCCTTTAGGAGATCAGGGTGACATAGAGACCTGATTCGATTAAAGCTCTGAGAATCATACAAAGAGAAAACACCTGAAGAACCGAGAATTGAAATATTCTGTTGCCACTCCAAACACCTTCCATCAAGAAAGGGGCCATGATTTGAAGCTGGTGGGGGAGGGGGAGGTGGGAAGAGTAAAAGTATAATAGCAACCTTTTCTGTAGAATATTATTCATCATTTATCCCCATTTTTTTCCCTTTTTTTTCACAGGTGTAGCGCTCCATTCCTGGAGTTCCACAAGATCGCTAAGCCGTACATTTATACAGTTGCAGCTTCTATCAGAATCATTTTACCTTGCAATGCTCTTCTTAGGTAAGTCACTAAGGGAGAGAGTATATTTGACACCATATTTGGATAATTACGAAGTGAGAAAACTCTTTGTCCCGTGAGTGTTGTCCAAATTATGTAAAATAATTGAAATCCTTTTAAACGAAGCAAACGAAACGAAGTATTGTCTGGCTCTTAATGATTAACATGAATCCGCAATCCGGGACAATTAATGGTAAATGCATCCTTCATTTTTGCACTGGTGATTCTGGTGATGGACAGACCTCTGAGATGAATCAAAGCGTTACTATTTATGATATAAAATGCCGGCTTTTTCGGAAACATTTTTTTCCTAGGAGATAAATATTTTGATGAAATAGGTGTAACAATAAATAAGCAAGCAGTATGGTTTGTATTTGTCACTATGTACGACATGAATTTAACTTTACACTGCTCTGTGACCAGAATTTCTATAAATGCAGAAAAATGATAATGAACGAAAATTGCGAATTCCTTTTTTTTTCGAATTTTGAAAGATGCGAATATAAGTTTTCTATTTCTCTTTTTTTTCTCCCTTTGCCCTTACAGTCGTGGTGATCACCTTGTGGGGACGTGGTCTCTTCTCCTTTCCGATTATCTTGGTCATCGCCTTAATCATCATGTCGTTTATGATTAGCTTTTATTTCCACTCGGTCATGAGCGGAAGGGTCCGGTCCCTAATGAGGGCACGGTCCACCGTTGAGAATTGTGCCGGTGGAAAAGCAGAATAAATGTATGCGGTCCTTGGGCTACACCGTAGTTTTATTAATCATTCAATCATGAACATTTTGAAAAAAACATGTTTTATATTGTCATCATGTCGTTTTATGATAATGTTTCATTTCAATTCGGATATGAGAGGAGGGTTGAGGGCAAGGTCCCCCCCCCCCCCCCTTTTGAGAAATTTGCTAGTGGAATAATCCAATGCAGATGTCAAATGGTAAAACAGCTCATGAAAACATTCTTAAATCTTGATTTAGGGTGAATTCTCTGGAAAAATGCCCACCCAACTCTTTTTTTAATATGCTGAGAGTAACAATTTATTTGGCAAGTTTATGTATAATTATATCGTCGTTGGAAAGTTTTATAGATGTTGGTATCGACAGTCGACGTGGTCTAGATTTAAAAAAATCATTAAAGATTTATTATTGTCATCATGCACACAGTGTGTACACACACTTGTTCAATTAATGTTGTTTATAAATCAAAAACACAAATTTACATAAAAACAAACACAGAATTTACATAAGATTTTTCACTTTTTTTTTTAATTTTTAATTTTCTGTTGATGTAAATAGTGAAATTTATATTCTAAATATTACAAGAATGCACAGGTCTTTACTTGTGAGGGTGGAAGGTACGGTCAATTCATCGGACAGTATCGGTGGTATAAAGAGTGACCCTCCAGTGTGGCTCATGATATAGGACGCCTCGCCACTCAGCCATGGTAACTTTCAAAATAAATCTCTTTCTATTGCATAATAGGGCTCCCCACCCATGAACAAAATCCACAATGGGGGCGCTATCATATCGGTCCTACCTAGTTCTACAAAAATCGACATGAAGTCCCCAGCTGTAGCATGCTGTTACCGTGAGTAGATCACTAGAAGTCTACATGAGTTTGTTTGTCGTTTCTGGCGACCGGATCTTTTACAAAGGCGTGTGTCCCAAATGTCAAGTCAAAACTGCGAGTGGAAAATTTGACTCGATCACCTAACCGGCCTGGTCTTTCCCTTGTGAGCATTTCTACGTGACTGTGTTACTTTGATTGAGAGATCTGTATAGTGTACAGTTCATGCACATTAGGACCTATATGATAGTGCCCTCAGTGAAAATGATCGGACGTCCATTGCTTGTTTACATCTGGGGTACTATAATAGTCACATGTACCACACAGCTTCACTCTTAGCACCTCTTGTTGGTTATCTGTGACGTTTTCCCCCAGGCGTGACTAGAACCTCTGTTTATTACGTTAGAAGCCTGTCGTTGGCGGGTATGGTTGGTAGGAGCAGAGTTTGTCTTCAGTGGTGGCAACTGATTCCTCTCGACTAAAGAAGAAAATAAAAAAATAAATAAACGTGAAAATTGTATTGGTATCATAAAATCATCAATTGGGAATAGCATGTAATTGTTGAGGTAAAAGTTAGTTGTGCCGTAACAAGTAACACTCACCATCTGGGGATGAAAGCGAATTGCTCCTTCCTCTGCTGGAGAAACCGTGGACACTAGATCCCTCTACTGACTGTAAGTCTAATGATGGGCTGGCCTAATGAAAGGGAAGAATTTAGCACTTTAAATCAACATGGCAGTCTTGGATATTCTGGTGGGAAAACTCAACATGGACGTATTGAAGACTAAAAGCTAGCAAGTTTCAACAAATGTGAGTAACAGGGGAAATCATCTTTTGGATGTGACCTTTGCACGAGCATCGGTTATCAATATTGCGGGTGTCGGTCGTAAGACTATCGAAAACTAGGGACACAACGGTAGAGTTAGATCCTGTTTAAGTAGGGAAAATAAGTGACTGATTTAATGCCATAGAGTATCTTAAAAACATATAGCATATTCAAGAATACAACTTAAACAACAACTGTAACCCAATGAAAGAAAATAAATAAATATGCATGTGACCATCTGAAACTAGGTTAGTCTGATTGTGTACAGTGGTGTGGGATGTATGGGGTGGTATGGGGGGGACTGTCTTTAAACCACAATGACCTCATACAACCATGTTTACGGGTATACAATTACTGCAGGTTTTGTTAGCAGAGGTATAGGTCGCTGCTTACCGTCAGTTGAACTCTGCCCTGTAACACGTCCGGACTCATTCGTGGAAGGTTGGGTTCGCTGGAACTGTGGTTGCCTGTTAAAGTGAGAGGTGAATTGATCCCAGGGCTAGCTTGGTGGGGTTCGTGAGAATGAACCCATCTGAAAGAAATTTTGTGACGAATTCTCAAATGTATGAATTTTTTGGTTCTTTCCAATGTGAAAATAAGATGTAAGTGACTAGACTTATTCTGAAGGCTCAAACTTTGTCTCCAAAGATTACTATGGTTCTTTTATGTAACTTATCTTTGGACTTCACGGTAACTTGCCAACCTTACATAGCGATACCGAATAAAATATTCCCTGTAAT
Source organism: Apostichopus californicus (assembly GCA_020650975.1). Lineage (NCBI taxonomy): Eukaryota > Metazoa > Echinodermata > Holothuroidea > Aspidochirotida > Stichopodidae > Apostichopus > Apostichopus californicus. The sequence goes on from JAIPMN010050989.1 coordinate 11,544, forward strand.
TGTTATATAATTAATGAAAGTTATGTCAAATTTTCTTCTCTCTGTTTTGGTAGCAAAAGCTGTATATCCCTAGCATCTCACAATTTGGGCTTATTTGTTTTAGGGTTAGTTAATAAATATTTCATGAAAAATTTTTTTGCTAATGGAGACTTTTTTTCTTTTCTTTTTTATAAAGAGACAACTTCACTTTTAGTACAAAATAAAAAAGGTCTTTGACTTACTCAAATGTACGGTCGTGAACTTGTTTTATTTTCTGTTCTTCTACTTCTTGTCTTGCTGCGAGGGGAAAATTTATTGATTTAAATTTTTTATTATAGTATTATGTTGCCCTGGATATTGATTTGGCAATTGTTGAAGTATTGTATTTCATCAAAGCAATACATCATATACATACATACATACATACATACAATACACACATACATACATACTTACTTTGTCTTACATTAAATTACTTTAAATACTTTAATGATATAAATTTATTCTGATGTCTGCTACAAGCAACAACAAATTGGTACATGCTGCATGTACCAGCTTTCCCAAGTGAAGTTTGTTGAGATTTTGACCTTTGTTGACCTTCATTCATACAAAAAACACAAGGGACCCTTACACTCACTTACACCTCAATAGTATGACATTCCTTAACATTCTCCTACTTCTACATCCTCCTACGTGTTTACAAGGTTTTAGGTCGTGACCACTTCTGAATTCAAATGACCTATCACTCCTACTAAATTAACACTTTAGACTGGTTGCACATCATACAGCCAGTTTACAACGCATGTGAAAAAACTTCCTGGGAGCAGTGATTTCTTGACAATTTGAGATTTTCACAATTTGACCTTTCATCCCCATCAAAAACAATTGGGGCCTTTTACTGCTTATTACCATGCCACATGTCAATTAAGTATGCCATTTGAAAACTCTCTGAGATACAAAGGCTTTCAGATTTGATCTCAAGTGACCTTTAACCTTCAAAAGCTATAGAGTTTGCATGTCATAAAGGTACTATGATGCATGCAAAGATTCTCAAAGATTGAAAGGTTGAACTTTCTAGATTCTCACATTTTGGCTCTCCACTAAAATAACAGGGACCCTGTACTTAAAAAAGGGCTAGCTACATGCCAAGTAGGGCATTTGGCAACAATCTGCCTTGAAGTATCGTCTATTTGCACTCTCTGAGGAAAGTTACCAGATACATGTCTAATATAGTTAAATGACATAATATTATGTTATGTTAGGTTTACAGTCTTGTTTCAGGGCCAAGGCCCTCTCACATGACTTTACAACTTAACCCTGATCATTGGATACTTGTCACACCAACACACCAAAGTGTGCACAATTCAAACAATCTCTCCTGGGGCACCACAGTGCACCACAACCACATGTCCCCCGGGGGACTTCCCATAGGGTGCAGCCACAAACCGGCGCACGCAACTATATTTACAAGTTACCTCATAATGGACATAAATAGCACACTTTGACATTGCCTGCCACACCCTCCCCAAAACCCGCTTCTTCATTGGTTTGAGTTTGATTCTCAAGTAAAATAAAAAACCATCTGTCCCTATAAATACATCACAGAGCCAATTGCCATGGCGACCAGTATCATGAATAAACATGTACCTTTGAAGTAGTCCTTTCTCTGAACACCTCTCTTTGCCTGAGCCTGGATAACTCTCTTCTCACTTTGAGAATCTTGAATCTTCTTCATCATTTGAAACTTCTGAATTGGATCTGAAAAGAATGAGCAATACATACACAATAATAAGGTTCCAATCATAAGGTCCCCGGTTCGAGTCACTCCAATATTAATGTTTGTCGTCCAGTTACAGAGTTGTTGACAATTGACAATTCATAATCATGGACGTTAAATATGAATGTAAGAGACTGACTTCGGTCAGCTTGCGGCTTTGATAATCCAATGAGGCTTCTTTGCGAGTTCCTGCTTGCAGAAGGATCTAAAATATATACATACATACCATAGACAAACAATGAAAGATATAAACACAATAAATGATTGACAAACAATAGACAAAAATAATCTTTACCAATATTATCCACAATATTCTGTAAACGTAATTACATGAAATGGAGAACTAAAGGCGATGCTCATTACACAAAATCCCAGTCTCCAATTTTTAATGTTTTCCCATTTGTATGTATGTATTTTAGATCCTCCTGCAAGTAGGAACTCGCGAAGAAGCCATCACTGGCTTATCAAAGCCGCAAGCTGACCGAAGTAAATTCATATTTAACGTCCATGATTATGAATTGTCAACAACTCTGTAACTGGACCACATACATTAATCTTGGAGTGACTCGAACTTGGGACCTCATGATTGAAAGGCACTGGTGTTAACCACTGAGCTAACACTCCTATTTAAAGTTGGAAAAGATTATTTACTGGTCAAGTAGATTCAAGTAACTAACTGACCCTTTCCCCGTACAGATCTGCATCTCACCAAAACTTATCCATCATTTGTGTCGGCCATATGATCTAACTTTTACAAACTTATTTCACGTGAGATTGTTATCACCAATGGTAACGAAAGTTTCTCTTTTTTCACTAATTTCTCTTTTACTTCTCAGATTCTTACCTAACATTTTCTTCTTGTTTGTTCTGTTCATCTTCTTCGCTCTCTTGAGCATCAGTTCGGCAGTAGTGTTATCCTTGAATCCCCTGTTAGGAAAAGGATGGAATTATCAAATAGGTTTTCACAAGTATAATTAAAGTGCTAAAGGGAGCATATTATAAAATACTACTTACATAAAACAACTATGAAAGGGTACTCTATGGATTAAAGAATTATGCAAATTTATATTGTTATTAGTATTATAT
>JAIPMN010051020.1:0-12215 GCA_020650975.1 Apostichopus californicus
TAGGTACCGTAGGTAGGTACTGTAGGAAGGTACTGTAGGTAGGTAGGTACTGTAGGTAGGTACTGTAGGTAGGTACTGTAGGTAGGTAGGTACTGTAGGTAGGTAGGTAGGTATGGTAGGTAGGTACTGTAGGTAGGTACTGTAGGTAGGTAGATAGGCAGGTAGGTAGGGTAGGGTAGGTAGGTACTGTAGGTAGGTAGGTAGATAGGTAGGTACCGTAGGTAGGTACCGTAGGTAGGTACTGTAGGAAGGTACTGTAGGTAGGTAGGTACTGTAGGTAGGTACTGTAGGTAGGTACTGTAGGTAGGTAGGTACTGTAGGTAGGTAGGTACTGTAGGTAGGTAGGTACTGTAGGTAGGCAGGCAGCAGCAGTGGCAGTAAATAAGCAGTGGGTTCAAACTGCCCTCCCCTTTCCCATCTCAAGATGCTGGATGGTCCTAATGTCACCCCCTAAAATCACCCCCTCCACTTCATCTTTCCCCCTCCCAATAAAAAAAAGGGCAAACACGAAAGTGTTTGGTGTTACTCTGGCTTCAAGCTGTCTGCATATTGAATCATCAGTGCGTATCACGCAATGACTGAAGTCACATGATACTACGAGTCTGTAAATGAAAAATTCTTACACACACAAATTAACAGATAAGATCATATTTACAGTAGTATACCTCACCACTTAAAAGTGGTTACCATGTCGGTAAAATTCTTACACACACAAATTAACAGATAAGATCATATTTACAGTTGTATACCTCACCACTTAAAAATGTATACCGTACCAGCATTTCTTCAATTTTACTTCAATTTAAAAAAAAATTTAAAAAAATTTAAAAAATGTACTGGTTGTGTTTCCTACATTCTCTTCCACCACAGGCAATGAGCATGTTAATATCTACAGTAGTTGTACCAGTGTCATATATAGAGAACCTAATGAAGTAGAAAAATGCTGCTACTTTGCAGAAGAATTCTCCAGCTTTCCACTTTAAAGAAGAGATGCTTTAACTAAACACTATTATGCTCATAATGTTACTTTCATAGCTGAAGTTGCTACGCCTATGTTGTACTGTACTTTAGACATATCAATCATGTTAAATATCGTCATTACCTTGGTGAAGGATTATTCAATTTGCTAAGGAACTGCTGAAATGCCAGAATGGAAAACTTAATAGATTTTGTAAATAATGATGCATGGAATAGTAAAGTGGTCGTATTTTTTAATTGCAATTATGACGTTATTTCTTCTTTGCATAAATTTGCATAACAATTTCTTCTTTGCGCATAGCGACATTGCTACACTGTACCACACTGGATACACTATTTTTTCTCATTGCAGTGATGTACGTCAACGAATGCATTGAAACGTGACGGACATGGGCAGTATAATTTTAGTCGTGCAATACAGACAGCAAAGAAATACCGTTCAGTTAATTATGTCTACAGGGTGGAATGTGTGGGTGTACCTCTTCAAACAGTAAATCATGAAATCCTGAAAACTGTGTTCTCCAAAGATTTCTGCGCACATTTTGTAAACATTTTAAAGTGTTGGGAACGAAAACACAAAACCCTGTCAATCTGAGAGTAGATAAACAGGTGCAATATTGGCATGTTTAGAGGTGGGGGTGCAGGTGAGGGGGGGGGGCATTGCAGTTGGGAAGGTGGTTTAACAATAAAATAACCTCTGCTTACCCATAAACAACGTTAAAAACCTGCTCCATAACTGCATGAGGAGACGATCCTTGAAGAAATAACGGGCGACCGATTGGTGCGAGAGAATGTTGGAGAAGTCACTCACGATCGGCCAATAGCACTGGTCTTTTAAGATTTTACTGTCGCAATTGAGGACTTGGTGAATACTTTTCCTCGAATCTCGATTCGGCCATGAAGCTGATGCAACAGAGAAACAAGTTGAAATACAACAAAAAATGTTATTCATCAAAGTAAAAGATAGAAAAGTTCTATTTGTCTATCTAATATGAACCATATAAACCTTCCAAGCTCAGAATCACAAAACCTATTAAACCAACTCTCCAAAAATGGGAGGGAGTGAGGGGGGGGGGGGGGAAATAAGAACTGTGGAAAAAACCCAGCTTGTGCTATCTCTGTTTTGAGTACATTTGTTCCAGTTTGCCCTTCCCTGTGTTCTGTCTTCACCAAAGGATACCAGTACTGCCCCCCCCTAATAGAGCAAGGGGTATATCCCTGGAGAGATTGACATAAGAAGTGATGCTAGTGTAACGAAGTGTTAGACACCACCATTGATCCCAGAAAATACACACACATCTTGCTATCGTCGGTAATTAGACACTAGTGTATACAGTCAATACATGCAGCTACGGTCAATACCCACAACCCAGTGTACATAACAGCGCTGGACATCTCAGGTCCAGATAAAGATAACAAGGTATCACGTTTCATTACTGTCTGCATTTTGTAGCGACAAGAAGAAAACTTCACTGGCAAGCAACGGAAAGTGAACTTTTTTCAGAGGGCGACACGCAGTTTGGGGCGAGTCTTCAATGACTTTAAGTGACATCAATAATCTCTGTAGGGTATTACCCATGAGTGGACTGGCTTGAAGGGCTGGCCTGAGCAAAATCAGACCGGAGATGCAGAGAACGTGAAGGAGACCCATCTCGGCGACCATTTTACTGGCCAGAGCTTCGTTACTGAACAGCTGCACACTGATGTGCACCACATGGTTGGGGTTCGTCCTGCCTTTCAAGGTCATCGCGATTCGGACGTAATGCTTCAGGAATATCATCGTGAATTTTTCCTGGCGAGAACCAAAAAAAATTTGAAATCAATTCTGCATTCGTTGATCAAATGTTCATAAAAAATACGTTGGCACTTTTTAAGACAGAAATATTTGGGGAAAGTACTGTATGAGTAAAATCAAAAACTTTAAAGACAGTATTGCTAACAGATGGGAGAATGTGATCTTAAGAACAACCAACTTCAGAATTTTAATTTTCCTACTCCTTTTCTTTCTCTCCTTCCCTCCCTCAAATAAAGAAAATAATGAATTTTATAGTAAATATTGAACCATGTTGTATTTGTCATAATTATAAACTAAAGCAACACTAGGCTCAACAGAAGTGATATCCCCTTTGGTGATAAAGGTGAGAGGGTACAACAGCATTCCCCCTCCCAAACCCTCCACCTTCCCACTTGGAATTCGACCCAGGAATATAAGGATTATAAATATGATTCCTAAGGAAATTTATAGGCAATATCTAGAGGCTCAGACAAAACACTCACTTTTTTCCTTCATATAAATCTAAATTGCCAAACCAGTGAGATACAATTTTTAGTATAAACCATGGAGATAATTTCAACCGGAGCAAAACTTCCTCGCAGAATGAATGACGTTACTGAAATTTGTCTAACCTTGTAAGTATTGTCTGGTAACATGCTCAGTAAGAAAGTGATCATCTCCTGTGGGAAATTATAAACCGCCGTCCAGAATAGAAGCTCTCCAACAAAGTTGTGGTGTTCTAGATTTGGATCCAGTGCTGGGTAAGACGGAACTGGAATCGAATTTTAAAACCGATTTGACTTTGAGGTTGTTGAAATGAGTACGACATTCATACTGGTAGTCAATAAGCAATAAACCGTAGAGACCTTTGACCTCTTAGCAGGTCAACCAATGGCCTAGGTGCAAGTTAAAATATCTGTATTTAATGTCGTTATATTGACACATTAGAACACACATTCGTACGCAAGACGTTCATTACAAATTATTTCAATGGTGGACTAAGAGACCAGCACAGAGCACAAGGAGTTTCTCACACAGATTCGGAATGAATTGTGATAAGTTAGAAAACCATGTATTACATGATAGCCCCCTGCGGATAGCAAAATCTTGGTAACCATGGGCAGGGTCCACATTCCATTTACGGACTGATATTACATTATTCACACACATTTCTGTAGCATTTTAACTCCAAGACATTCATGATTGTCATTATAAGATATGTGATTTCCTTTAATTCTGGCAAATCACAAAGTAGTTGAAAGCTTGATTCAATTTACCGTTCAAATTTTGTGTAGCAGTTTGCAAGTCTCTGAATTGTGTCCTTTGTAAAATACTATGGATTCCTGTGTTAATACACTGCTATACATCTTAAACCATTTTGGATGTAGGAGTTTGCTACGCGATGCTAGATAAATTATTCCCTGCGATATCTGTTATACAGGTATCCTCATACAACACTCTAGGTTTTACCAATTTAGTATACTACATGAAGGCATTTGTGTTGAACTACTGTAAAAAAACAACAATTAATAGATAGATACCTCACCTTTCATCTGGAAGCCAGAGAGGTCTGGGTAGGCCAGATATTCCATCGCAGCCCTGTAAGCCAAACGACCATCTCTTTGTAAGGATTCATCCAGCTTTGTAACTGTTGGGAGGGGGGGGAGAGGGGAAATGTAAGAGGAAAAAATATCAGATCAAAAGTGGTGAAATCATCAATACATTTTGTGGATTAGGTGGGAGGGTAGGAGAGAGTGGAGGGGTAAGAGGGGCTATGCAATGGTCAACACACAGTAGTTACCACTTATTTTAGTATTGACAATTTGCCAGATTTAGCACAAGATGCAGCTTAAATCCCAAGGGTTTAATGTAGCTGTGGTAATTCTATATATTAAACCTTTTAGGAATAGCAAGAGCAAAAATCTTAAGAAATAAAATATATATTTGGAGACTTACCTTGCATTAGTTTGGCATAAATATCACTATCCAGTAATGCTCCAACGATCACCCGCCTTAGAACACCTCCCAACTTTGATAACCGATCGAAGAGATCCAGTAAGGGGCTGACATCAGAAATGACCATGGGGTCAAATTTAAGGACGACTGAAATGGAACGACCAAAGAAAAGGTACCATGAAAATACGAGACAAATAGTTCTGGTATAGTCTAAAATGTTATCTGTCGAGACTCAGTTTTTCATGGAAGCATACAGTACGATTTCGGCATGGTATCACCTCAACGTGTTCAAACTGCAGTAACAGCACTACAGTATGTTGAATCATGTGAGACTAGGTAACTTGCTTGGAATCGCTTTCAGATATTACAGAGTATGAAACATTAAAATAAAATAAAACTGCTAGAGAGCCTGTGTAACAGAATGTGTAAAAGTAAGTTGGCCTGACTTTTCGATCCTAGCAGGATCTTCTTCAGAGGCTAAATGACAAGCTAAATTACACTTGTCATTTAACCTCTGAAGAAGATCCTGCTAGGATCGAAACGTAAGCCAACTTACTTTGACACAGGATGAAACATTGGCAGTTGTAACCGAACTTAATTCTTAGAGGGTCACAAAACACAGGACAGGACAGTTAAGTAGGCTTATGCATTAAAATGTTGAAATCATCAAATTAGGTTCGGTCATTCTAACACATATGGGTGGAGTAATGACAGTGGGAGGGGTGGGTGGGGGGGTTGGGTGTATAGATCAAGCGCATCAAGACCTATTTGACAGTGCCCTCGGTTAGAAATCTAGAGAGCCCCTGGATTTAGTGCGAATATTACACAGCTTGCTCTAAATAACGACCAACCTGAATAACGTAGAATTACTATGCATGTAGAACTGTCTATCTGTAGGAGGGTGCCTGATGAAGCAACCACTTGCCTTAGCACAATATTTCACTGTAAAATGAGTCTCAAAGCAAAATATGGACATACTTGGCGTATAGTTTGTCCTAAAATGTAAAACTAGACGCCACAGCAATCTGGGTATAACGATCTCCGCGGTAACTGTCAGGTGTTTGGGCACGGATGATGATGCCTGCGGTTTACCAAGGCTGTGTTGAGTACAGAATCTGTGGAGAAGAAAACAGATGTAAATAAAAAGTTTGCACAAATTTCGGGGCATTTCTCCTCGCTTAGTGATGTTTGATCATTGAGGGGTTGTTCACTTAGCCAATTAAATGTCTCTGTGTCGAGACAGAATTGCTCTATGGGTCATAGTCAATGCTCGCTGAATTTTGAGATTGATAAATGATAATAATAAATTACATTGATATAGCGCTTAATACAGCGTTTCAAAGCGAGGTACAAAGTAGGAAAGACCAAAGGAAAGCATTTGGGGCCATTATTAGACTTTCTATCATATTTTGGGGGTCAATACTGATGACCTTTAGAAGAACATTACTGCCTTTGACAAATGTTGCAAAATTAATGTCTACAATCATACACTAATATGTATGTTTGTATTTTAGATCCTCCTGCAAGCAGGAACTCGCGAAGAAGCCACCATTGGCTTATCAAAGCCGCAAGCTGACCGAAGTCAGTCTCTTAGATTCATGATTATGAATTGTCAATTGTCAACAACTCTGTAACTGGACGACATACATTAATCTTGGAGTGATCGACTCAAACTCGGGACCTATCATAATTATTCATGCATGTTTCAATGAAGTCCCTGGTTTTTGCGTGTACATCTAGGAATCTTTGATTCACCAGTGTAACCAAGGAGTCGATCAATCTTGAAAAGGAGAGATCATCTATGTCACATGCAGCTATGAAAAAGTGAATATACGTGGGGCTCACACATGTTCGATCTGAAATAGAAATTTCCAACTACTTAACGTTCTAGAAAAGTATGACAGTAAGCACAGGCTTATATCAAGCCTTCTTGTTGAGTGAGTGTTGGAGAGTTACTTCAGTACAAGGCAGGCATACAATATCCTGCTCACAGTCACAGGACTGACACTTAACATGCCCACTGGATGGACAAGGTTTTACCTCATTATCTGACCACTTTCTTAAACACTGAAGGAGATGAAGGCACCTACTTCCTTATTACTGCAGTGAATTCAATTCAATTCAATTCAACCCATGATGAAAAATGTTTTCTAAACCATGGAAAGCACAACCAAACCCCATTTCCCAATTGGCACACCAGAAATACCAAATTAACAAAATATTCTGGACCATCAACTACTCTGCAAAGCAGTGATTGCTACACCACATCTTCACCCTACAGCAAGTCATGCAAAAATGATGTAAAGGATTACCCGCTTGGCTTCATGACACTAGTGTCTCCACAGTCACATGCCCCTCCAGCTAAACTTCTGAACATGTTAAAATCATGGCCAGTGTGGTCCCCTCCATGGAAACAGTCGGCACATATAGACATACATGGGCTAATACCACAAGTCCTACACCGGTAGGCAACAAAATCTGCTGTCCATACTAAGCCGCAGGCCGACGAATCGTCGTACTTTTTGGTCTTATGGGCAAACTCTCCAAATGTTGTATCACCCGCAATTAATTGTTCAATAAAATTTAACTTAATATCTTTTATGGGGGTTTGCAATCGGAGTAGATTGTTCGTAACATCCTCAAGTCGACCTTTCCCCGTGCTACTTTGTAAACACTCTGCTTTCAACAGACTCCCAAGCTTCTCTGGTTCCATTCGAAGCAATTTTTCGGCCATGTTTAATCGCTTCTGTCATTTTTGTCAGCAAAAACTAAAATTATTTAGCCCAGTTGTTAAACCAAGGAAATACTTCATCTTTTTAGCAATATCTCAAAACAGTGTAGGCCTAACTTTGTTTTGATACTGCATACATAACATATCTAGACCTACTTTACACACGTTCTGCGTAGCTTTTCGCCAAGCTGCATAGTACTATGCATAGTACTGTCAAAAATTGGATCTATAGACGGCCATTAGAGTAAAAAAATAAAGCACTTCAGTTTGGAGATTTGCATCGATTCTTTGCTTTGCTGTTTTGGTGCATTTGTCTGAATTTGCATTTAAACAACACTGTACCGTCCGGCCTACCATTTAATATCTGCAAGGGTGAATCTTCATTTTCATCAGTTTCGAGATCTTTATTGATCTGGAATAAAGGAACTACGAGCTGTCGTCTTTTCAACAACAAAAAAGTCTTAAAATCTAGATGAATTTTGACACGTCGAAACGGCAATTGATGATAATTTTTTACTGGATGAAATGAGAGGAAAATTGTACTCGAAAGTATATGAGAATGGATTTTACCGATAAAACCAAGTGCATGTAGTCCTCCCTATACTCCATTATCTGCGGTTGAAACCTTACGGTATTACACAAACATCGCAAACACATCAGTTTTCACTGGTCGCATTATCAGCCACGTGTTAATTATTACAAAAGGGATAATATTTCTGTCACGAAAGTATATTTTCTTTAGGAAGAAGGCGGTAATTTCATATCACGAAAGTTTAGTAGAATGAATATAAATGAGTTATTTCAAGCCTCGATATCTTACATAAAACAACCCAACAAAGAAGATAAAATAAAAAAGTAAACAAGTACAAGAGCAAAAGCAACTTTAATTAGATATTCTTGAAACTTCAATGAGAGAGGATTAGATACGAAATATTAATGGACGCTGAGCGATTCCAAAGTCAGCCAAATTCAACTCAGTTAGGAGAGCCGTCAAAGTCTACTCGATCACCGTCTTGCGTTTTCCAACTTTATTATTAATATTTGAATTGCATATAGATACCACAATTGGGTGTTTTCGTCTAATTTTCTGTTCAGTGAATAACTGACTTGTCAACTTCTGGCTGGCTAAACAGAAGGGGAAACACATGCTAGTCTTCGCGAAGTTTCCAAGACGTCTGTTCGATAAGCGATATGTATCCACCCAGGTGTACGTGTGGATATAGACTTATAGCATTCGCATCTCGCTCTAATCCCTATACCTTTCAAGTTTTAGACAAATGAGAGACGAGACAGACGTAATTTTTGTAACCTCTTTCATATTTTCAAACTATTTGTCTCGAACTTTGAAAACAGACAAGAAAGTCATAACTGCCATTAAATATTCAACAGATTGTAGCACTAATGCTATAGGAGCGTTCACTTGTCGCTACCATGCATCCGAGTGACAATTAACAACATTTTCGCCCTCTACTCACTCTCCTCCTCCTCCTCCTCCTTTCCACCAACCCCATCAGTACCCTTCCCCCAACAAGAATCAACCAACCCCACCAGTTCCCGTTCCCCCAACAAGAATCTGGATTGGCGGTCATTTAATTCTACGCATTTTAGGATGGTTATTAGAAAGTGATGGCGCTATACGGCTCTGTAATAGGCGAGATGATAATTACAGTCGCGTGCCAGGCACGTTCAATAAATGATATGAAAGTAAAGCGCCTCAGCCCTTTCGCGTGTCACACCACATAATTTATGCATAAAAAGGAAGCAGTATAGACTATAAGAGTGATGGCTTCGTTGTTTATAAATTAGTGTGTGTACGTGTGTGTATGTGTGTGTGTTACAATAGTAGCGGAGAACATATAAGCCGTGCTTTCAGAAATAAAAACAGGGCAATAAATTGAGTGAAACTGTTGCAGTTGTGTTGAGAATTTGCTGGACAGGTTTGATATCCACCGAGGCAGAGAAAAGAAGTGAAAAAAATGGGTAACGGGGAAAATGTAAGTTATATATAAATTATTTCATAGTTTGTAATAACTATTAAAGGTTTCGGTATATGTATGTGTGTGAGTGAGTGTGTATGAAATAGACTGATGATATGGTATTCAGTTATAAATAGTGTGTATAGGCCTACCTATGAATATGCTTTGCAAGGCAGCAATGGCTAGAGCAAGGTTGTAAACTATCAGTTTTTTATTTATTTCTTGAAAAAATTTGGGGGGTTTCAAAGTATGAAACCATATGTCTTCTGTCATTGTATTTAATAAAGAAAACTGATTGAATAATATAAAATGAAAAAAGATACTCAGTGCATGTTTTGAATGCTTTCATACATACATGATTAAGTATGCGACATGATTAACATGAAGATAGGCATGTACAACTCTTAAAATTATCCTTTTTGGGGAAAGTGGGGAAAAATGTTCTTTTTAGTATAAAAATCTTAATTACAATCTAAGAGTATGAAATGAAAATGAGAGGGGAAAAACCAGCTATGTGGGTCGGAAACAAAGTTAGCAAATTTCTTAGTTGGTTACGTTCGCTAGGGTCACTGCAGACACAACATTAATATAAATAATATAATAAATATATAAATATATATTATTTCATACATACATACATACATACAAGATTAAGTATGCGACATGATTAACATGAAGATAGGCATGTACAACTCTTAAAATTATCGTTTTATTTCCAAACAATGTCAAATAAACAAATTGGTAACTGACACAAATTGGTTTATTTAGTAGACTATACAGTCTAACATAATAGATGATTAAAAATCCTCGAACATTGAACATAGTTTTGATCAAGAGACAGTTTAATACCATAATTTGACAGAGTCTTTTAGTATTAAAATCTTCTTTTAGTATAAGTAAAGATCGTATTTAGTGGGAAAATATTTTCTTACTAGTATACACATCTTCATTACTATCTTAGAGTATGAAATGAAACTGAGAGGGAAAAAACCAGCTATGTCGGTCGAAAATAAAATTAGTAAATTTCTTCCTTGCGTTCGCTAGGGTCGCTGTATAGACACAATATTTGTTTGAAAGATTTTAGATCTTTTAAAATATTCTATTGCCAGTTCACGATTTAGACTGTTATTTCCATACCTTGGGTGGGGGAGGGTGGGAGGGTGGGAGGGAGGGCGGATGTAGGATAACGTTTTAACTATCAGAGGCATATCACTCATACTGGCTGGACAACAGAACATACCCAAACATCAACAGGATTTTTGTGTTCCTTGTGGGGGAGGGGGAGGGGAGGGGAAGGGGTCTCAACATGACAAGTTTATAAAGGAAAATGGTTTTGAATTTCATACGGTTAGTATACCTTTTTGGTCACGTGAAGATTCCAGAGTTGTTAAAACGAGTATTACTTTGCAACTGCATAACCATAACTTTGCTAGAAAGATATATAAATAATGGACCATCAGTAATCATTCAAATTAAACAAAAAATTCATGCACTTGCATGTTTTATTAAATATATTTAGCAGCAAGGATAAGATCTAGCATATAAATATTTACAGAGCAAGCATTTTGACAGGGGAGACCGCCCAGAGACACTCCCCTCCCCTATACAGACTGACAACGGCATCAATGCCACGCCCCCTCCTCATTAAAATCCTTAATCCTGCTGCATGCAGCTATATATAACTATAACTACCTGATATCGAATATAAGCTTTCCTTGAACTGTTAACTATTTGCAACGGAGTAAAATTTTAGTGAGGCATGTTATGACATTTTATGATGGCGAATGGCTCTCAAAAAATATGTATATTAAAAAAGAAGGCATCATAATGAGAGACATTGTTGGAATTGACGAGTAGGAGGAAGTGAAAGAGATTGAAACAAATTAGTGACACAATACATGCAGTTTCTATATAATTAGCAGAATGGCCAAGTAATGATGATGATGGTGCTATGGCCTAGTGGATAAAGGCGGTGGCATTTAAGCAATGAGGCTTAGCCAATCGGGAGGGTTCCGGGTTCTATCCAAGAGCAATCTGCGGTTTTCCCAATCTGAAATGACTTTCTAAACTTGAAAAGATTCCAATTTGGGTTAAAATGTTGAATTGGAAGCCACCCGACGTGTAAGTTGTAGTCCATAGGCCCTTGCGGGTTTCTCCTACAAAATTTGTGGTCGCTTAAGCGTCGTAAAAATAGCTGCTGATAATTATGGCTATGATTATAATGTGTATAGTGTTAATTAATCTACGCCGTGTGCTATAGACCCGTCAGTTCATGTATTCCCCGTTACTTGATGACACATACACTGCTAACAGTTCACACGCTCCACTTCTCTGTTAGTTATTTATAGAGAAATGAATCCCTTCCTGTTTATCTATAATAAGGGCTATTGTAAGTTGTAGCCTATATCTGGCCGTTGTACAAAATGGTACACTCTCGTGATAACAGAATGCTAAACGACAAACCTATACCTGTATTGTAAGGCTATTGTAAGTTGAAGCCTATAGCTGGCCGTCGTACAAAATAGTACCATTTGTTTATCTGTTTCTTAATTTGAGATTCACTACCAAGATTCTTTTCCAAACTAAAGATATAAATCTCATGCGTCAAAAATACCAGTATAGTTGTCAAAACATGCCAGCCACTTTTTCCCCTCTTAAACAACTCAAATTGTTTTGCTTCGTCGTGTATATGATGTCGGTGCGTGTTACGTGCTGCAAATGCCGTCTTCGATATTATTTTTAGAAAGTTTCATATATATTTGACAGCCATAGTCGATCAATAATATATGTATATATATAT
>JAIPMN010051027.1:0-22607 GCA_020650975.1 Apostichopus californicus
ATATTTATATATAGACTTCAATGTTTCTTTAGCCATTATTTTAGGTAAAGTTTTAAATGCATTATACATATTTGTGATCAGAATAAGGGGTTATAATTGTTGGCTAGTAAATATACCGCTGGCAAGAGCCACCACTGGTATAATAATGTTAAGCATTGAATAAGTTGATGTTTCTGGATGAAAACCTTTCACATAGACCGTAATTTTTTCCCAGAACGATTCATGTTCTTGTGAGTATAAGAAGTACAAGTCAGTTGTAAGATCATCCCACATGTATTTCATGTCTATTCCAGAAGCGGCAAAGCAGGGTAGTAAGATTGTCATTACATGTCTCAGGAAAATCCATAAACTATACCATATATTACTTTTTAAAGGAATGAAATCCTGAGCCGAACAGCTAAATGAACACATTTTATCCAGTTCTACCCAGTGTGGTGCTGACGTTGTATTTGAATCTAAATTTGATTGGTCTACTTCTTTGTTATAATTCCAGAAAAAAAAAACCGTGAATCCGAAGATTGATTCGAAAAGAAGGAAATACAGCAATGGCAGCATTAGACTTCTTAAAGGGTAATATTGTTTAAAACACTTTTTTATTGCAGTAATGCAGGCACTGAAATTGCCAACATTGTCACGAATAATTGTTGAAGCTTCCTTGAGTGCTTTCTGCACTTCAAGGCGTTTTAAGTAAAGCAAAAAGAAAAAAAATGCGAAGATAAAAACTCCAATGATCTCGGTAACAAACCAAATTATCAAAATGATACCGTAACATTCGTTTGGTGTTTTTATGAAATACATCACCTTTACAAAGCATACACTACATGGTGATGACAAGTAGATGAACAATGCAAAGATGAAATTACATTGATCAACTTTCTTAGCTTTCAGCATAGTGTTGCAAATCCCCTCAGTATATTCAAATACTTTTTCCCATGAAGTATACCGGTTACGGTGATCTCCGTATTTAATCTTCACCAAAGCAGCAAACCAAATTAGTGGAGGTAGTAGCAGGCTCGGCCGGTAGGACATATGACCAAAGAATTGTAGGGAGCGTTCATTGTCACGAAAATAACAAAAAATGAATAAAACGATTGGTACCAATCCTATGATGAGAATGATGAGAATAACCACAACACGGAGCATCGTACAGCTAGAACGTTTTTTCTCAGTTGATTCACCTGAAACTTTCAATGAGTAAATAAAAATAATGATAAATACGTTTTACTCTGTACACATACTACTTTAAGTTATCGTCGTCGCCACTTTCGTCGTGATCGTGTTCGTCTCTTTCATCATCATCGTCGGTCGTTATCGTCCACATCGTCATTTTGTTTTTAATCATTGTCATTATCATCGTCGTCGCGGTCACCACCGCCCATTTAAGTTGATCGAAAAGAATTTCAATGCTTGCTCCATTGATTGATCATTGTTGGTAATTCGAAACTGATATTTGCTAGAATATATTGTGTGTTCTAAAGGTGGGGGAATCAATGGATTTATATCCAAGTTAACTCTTCCAATCCCCTCACCTAGTTCATCAACCTCGTCCTCTTATCCAACCATTGCCCCCCTTCCCGTCCTTCGCCTCCCTTGGGGTAAAGACCTTTCTTTTTAAGCACTGAGAAATATAAAGTTGATTGAGTTGCTTTTGTTAATGCCTATATATAACTTATAATTTGAAGAGAATGAGGAGTCATAAAATACATTTCATTAAACTCTTCTTAAAAACACAAAAACAGAAAACATGAGATAAACGATTCTAATAGTTTATCAAATGTCATCTCAAGTCAAAGTATGCTAACTTTGGATGGAATTCGTGCGTGGTATGTGGATGTACCGTAGTGAGTAGAACAATCTAATTGGTTTCTTTGTAGCTCAGACTTTGTCTTTGGTCAGCATAGGTCACATAATGAATCTGCTAAAAATGTTGCTCCAAATTTAAGATTGGTAGAAGTTAATACTTTGCATGTGTAACAACCTTACTGAGGGTAAAAATCGTTTTGACTTTTTAAAGGTTAAATCTCATTTGAAGTCAAGAGAAACTATAGTAAGCCAAGAGTGATGCAACCTTTGCTTTTAATGTTACGTCAGTTACGACGAAAACGTGAAATATTGTCTGCCGTGTTACATTAGATACTCGAATGTTAAAATTGGCAAGGAATCACTAAGCCATTTAGTTTTCTGTGTTATTTGTGCAGAGGACTGATGATTCATGAAAGAATTCATCTTGAAAAGAACAATAATGCCATGTAACTAGTCATGCATGATTTGTGTCAATTATAATTGATTTGTATTCGTTATTGTTTGAACATAACAAATACAGTACTCATATATGTAATACAAGTGAAAGGGCATGACTGGGTAAGTTGAGCTTTACATAATTCATTAATAATTACCATAGGGATAATACCAAATTATCTTAGGCCTAGCATGCTTCATAAGTTTAGAGACTTGACTTAACCGGTGCAGTCATTGCGATTAAGTTGCATATAAATAGGATCGGGAGGATTTATTTTGGGCTACTGAAAGCTACATAACCATAAATAATCGTCAGTAGCATAGGAAGCCATCAAAAGTGAATGAGGGGTGTCGTGGGGATAACTGAAGGTGTCCTGGTGTCTTACCCGTCTTACATAAGAAATGTGTATATTCAACAGTGACCTTGATAGGACTTTTAGAAATTCCAACGATTTGAACTTTTCTCTTTTATAATGTTTCCATTATATTCTTAAATGTTGATGCTGTATATTGAAATATCTTCAAAATGTAGATAACACTTACAAACATTGATATATACCTCAGGAAAATCAAGATATCGGTTAAATTCATGGTTCTTGTCGTCCTTAACACTTACGCAACTTCTGACTGATAGGAATACCGTTACTGATCGAGAAATGCACGATTCAATAACAGGAAATATCAAAGTTCATTGTAGTGCCTCGGTACTGCGATACTGATGCACTGTTAATGCTTTGTTATAGATAGAACGCATCCATCATTAATCTGGCATAAAAAAAACTAAGCAATGTTCAAGAATGCCTTTTTCTATTGAAACAGGTTGTGTAAAATCATTAATAATTTACATTGGGCAGAATTTAGACTTGATATATCAGAGCCCATGTAAAAAGTAAACAGCGACTACTATTAATGATTCTACACAATATCGATTCCGTGGTAAACTTTTGCCCACTGGGAGATACTAAGGAAAATGTAAACACATCGATTGAAAACCGAACTTCCTTTCTCAGAATTTCTGCCTTTTGCATATCAAGTAGGTTCATTTAAGAATAGGTCACCTTGAAAACTGGAGCGCTCTGTACTTATTCATTTGATGTAGTGCTACAATAGAATACATGTGGGGAGCATTCATTAAAATAATACGAATGCAAGCGAAAAGCATTCTGAACATATCACTTTGATTGGTAAAACTACTTTATCCACCTACATGTTTGGTATTGAAACACCTAACGTACTACACACTGACTAGGTTCGTCCGAAATTTATTTCAACGCCAGTTACACAATGATACATTTCAGCCCGGAAAACTGAATTTTAAGTCCAGACATAATAATGCAATTGAAAATAGACTCATCACCAGATAATTTTGCAGTTTCACATCGCTAGCATGACTGTGCATAGTGTCCGTGTAGGTCAGGTCCATCTTTAAAAGTGTTATCAGCAGTGTTATGCCTAGTTAATACGACATTAATGCATTGTTAATGCAATGTTATGTATGCATGCAACTTCAATCTGGATTCAAAACATGGTTTAAGCATAGCAAAGCCAAAACACAATAACTGTACCAACGACATGCGTGCTTCTGGTTGCGATAGTTTTTCGTGCGATGCTACTGCGTTTGGTTCACATGGACAACTGGGATGTTTTGTTATGTTGGTGTCTTTAATGAACTGGACCTATGACGTAGATAATAGCATTGTTCCAGTGTTTACGACATACAATCTACACTCATAAGTAATATGTGGACGTAAATTATGTGGCACACGATGCTGCTAAACCATTCATCTTGTTCATGCATAGTTAATATTCCTTCGGCCCTTGCTCTTTCGAAAGCGTTCACATTACGTACCTGCTGCAGCACTTGTCGCTCCACTTGATTGGGGTTTTAAGGTAAAGGAAATAAGCGTGAACCATGATAATATCTCTTCTGATGCATTTATACGGTAAAGGAAGGGAATCAGTGGTAGAAAGATTATGTGAGGATAGAATGATCGAATTATCAAATTGTAAACTGAAAAAGACAAAAACAAAATAGATATCATTACCGGGTAACATTACTTGAGAAAAGGCTTTCTTATCAAAGTGTTGCAGTAATTTGCAATACATAATTGTAGTTATTTTCCCTAAAATATTACACTTAGTTCATGCATAACCCAACTAATGAATCGTCCTTACTTTAAAGGAATGTTTATATTTTGCATCCTAACGAAACTTGGATCAACTAAAGTAATGTCAGGGAAACATAAAGTAAAACCTTATGGTCTCAATTGTTGAATGTTATTCAAAGGTTAAACAAATACCATGAATGAAACCATCTTCAGGTAAAACTTATCGAACAATTCATCGTATTTATTTGTTTAATGTGACATACAGCCGCCTCTTTGTATGAACAGTATTGCATCGATAACACAAAAATCCATTTGCAGCTTCTTTATATAGTTGTAAACACACACATTGTCATCACCAGATAATTTGCAATTGCACATGCGCTAGCATGACTGTGCATAGTAACCGTGTAGTTCTGGTTAATTTTCAAAACTATATCAACTGTAAAGTTAATGCATTGTTGTGAAAGAAATATTCGTTTAAATTGTACAGCATCATTGAAAACGAAATAACACTGGAATTAAGAGACGCATATGATAACGTAATGGGCCGTTTGTCCCTCTAAACATTTTCTACATATGTATTTTTAAAGTATTTCTTTGGTATTGTACATAAATATTGTACATGTCATAAAACCATCTTTGTACAGTCATCCAGCAGTATATAATCCTCATTATTTATATTTACATGTAAACAAGCTAAATACTATACTACTATTGCTAGGCCTAACATTCGGTCAATAGTTACAAATATCACTAATAGGCTATAGGCTATGTTAGAATATATGGACCGAATGAATCGAATTTCATCGCCTCGAGGAACTGCTGTCTTTCTATACCATATCGTTTGTCACACACTGTAGGTACACTGTAGGTATTTTCTGTGATTAGAACAATGGCTTAACTCCAAAAAAAAAACGCTTTCGTTGCCAAACACTTAGAATGCTAGCCTACATGCAATTATGTGTACTCTATATAAACTTTACACGTACATAAAATGCATCGTGTGTGCGATATTCCCTACAACAGAGCTTTAATTCTCTAGTTACCTTTCCTTTTTTGTGCCTAACTTTGCTCTATTCATTGCTCATTTGTCCAATTTAACTGTCTGTATATCTGTGAACTACATTGGCTGCAAGTCTCATTGTCACACAGATTATTTATTGCATATATAAAGCCCTCAACATTTTTAGCAAAGTTTACATCGGTGAACAGCTTCAGAAACACTAGCCATCCACGACTGTTTGTTTGAATCCAGCTCTCTACTGGTTGTCCCCACAGTTAAAACTTCAACTTATGAAAATCGACGTTTTGATAGATGTGCTCTAACTTTCTGAGAAGCTAAGCGTCCCAACAACATTCGTGGACTTACGAAACATACAGAACTTACGAAACATATAAAAACTGTATTTTTTAATAGCCGTTTTTTGCAAATAACTTGCATTTTTAAATCTTTCTTGTGTTGTGTTTGCGGTAACCTTAAATAAGATATTAATTTTTATTTTTACTTCTCTGTGCTACTTTCCTGTACTTTTCAATAAGTTTGACCTCTATTTGTTTACTTCATCCTCGTTTTTATTCTACCGTTTATTTGTAGAGCGCCTTAGAAAAGTTTATTTATTTGATAAGGCGCTTTATTGGTTTTGAATGTTATCATATTATTATAACGTATTCTTACTTTGTGTTCGTTCAGTTAGTCTCTGATGAAAATCCTACTAGAATCAAAACGTCACGCCCTCTAACTTTCACATATTTACGTACACAGGCTTTAGGAAGTTTTTGTTTCTCTCTTTGATCTTTGAAGTTAGCTAACAAGAAACGAAATACCTTAGCCAGATGATCTTTGATTACAATTATAACATAAAAATTACCTATGAGGTAGCTATCTATGTAGCAGTTTTGAAGCCTATGAATGTTACTTCTTTATAAAAACTATGGTTCCTATGGTTATATGACACCTGCGTATTGCTAGTAACTAAATAGTTTCGTATGTTCTTATTTCAACAGTTTTCCCAAACTTCTTATCCTGCTTAGGGGCACAATCAAGGGAAACACACATTGAAAACAAGACATTTCTATATTAAAGGCCCTTACTTAATCAGAATTAAAAGTGCCAGTCATTTACAAATAAACAATAATATGTATTTTATATTTTGTAATATCAAACACTGTTAAAAAAAAATTGAAATTGACGGTTACTTATTTAATCTCAGTTTCGACCCGATACCAATAAGTGACTATAAGCACGCACCCCGAACTATATCAGATAAAGTTTAACCTCACGTTGGCACTATGTGAACGTTTAGGGACCCAGGGGTGAAAATAACAGGCGTCAGTCACCGAACAGCTCAAACTGAATAACTGAATTACAATAACACTTATAATGTCAATTGGCAATGTAAAGCGAAAATCAAGCCAGGGATCATTGAAACACTATTAGTAGGTTTCGTAAACAGATCAAATAATACAAACTTAAAGGTTACAAACTTATAGGTTACAAATACGTTCTTTCTTACACATGTCATAGCATAAAGCTAGATGAACTTTGCTAGGCTTGCGCTACACCTAAGAATTCAACGATTATATAGACCTAGCAGCCCTATTACACACAGAAAACAATATTTAAAATAATGTTATGTAAATCACGGGTTGTAAAAAAATACATGTCATTTTGTCAAAATTACACAACATTTAGTAAAAGTATGCGTATGCATGCGATTGAGTATTGCCGAAAATTATAGTAAAAGTCCACTTAGTCATTTTACATGATTACAAGTAACTTTTGCCAAAGTGTTATTCAACGGATGCAGAGTTACATAATGCAACCTAACTAGTACCAGTTTGTCAAGTAAAGTAATTTATCGTAACTAAATATACAAGTAATCCACCGCCATACACGCGCAAGCCACATACAGTTCGCGAACACTCGAGCTTCAATGGCATGGAAACTCACGTTAAAGGACTGGGGCCTGGTAGAGTGGATTGAACAATTTGAAGGTAAGTTTAGTTACTCTTTAAGTGAGCGAATACTGAAAAATGCTTCTAGACTCACGACTAAATTGGGAAGACGACTGATCTTGATTCGCTTGCGTTACGTAGACCTAACGTTAAATCGATACATTGCTTTTTGTCATATTCAACTCATAATTGTCAGAGACTCACGGACGGACGGAGGATTTATAATGTTCCTTAGTGTATTCTATTCGTAAGATCAGTTAGGCTTTATCCTAACTTAGTGTATGCTTCTAGTCCTTTTTACGTAGTAGGGCTTACTTAGGCTAAACTAGGCAGTACATATTAAAATGGCCTTAAGCATTGGCCTATCGTAACTCTGATACATTAGAGTCCTAATCATAGCAATTTTATAAGCATTGTATCCCTTCAATACTTTGGTACTTCCAGTACTGGAAAGGAAATTTTAATAAGGGAATAACATAAAACAAGATGAAAACCCGATTTCTTGACTTTTAGTTAATTGCTCATAGACAGGAGAGATGCCATTTTGGAACCTAATTTGCATATTTGCAAACAAAATGAGCTAAAAGTCATGTGACATAACTTATAAACTTCTCACCTGTCCATTGATATATAGATTCCTGTACAAAATATTCTAAATTATTCTAATATTCTAAATTACAATCCTAGATTAATTTGAGTTGATACATGGCAGAATGGTGTTCCCTGTTGTTTTCAGTGAAGATATCTTGTATATAAATTGGAAGGGGGCAGGGTGGTTGGGCTTAATGTTAAAACCTTAAAAAAGCAATTTCCAAGTAGCTATACAAGACATTTACTTAATATTTGGTGTGGAGCTTTGGTCCATCATCACTACGTTTTCACTGCCATTTTGGGTTTGCTACTTAAATATTGATGATTGGAGGGGCCAACTGAGAATTGTTCTGAAATTAGCATGTAAACACAAAATCTAAGAAAATCTAAAATAGGTATAATTATAACCATTGACCCAAGGGTGGTCCCTGTTGGTTTTGGTGCAGATATCATGCTTAGTAATCAGTGGACAGGGCTTAATGTACCACATGTCTTTTTTTCTTATTATGACAGACATTAACAAATAGAACTTTCTCTGTTGAAGGTCCTTGCTTGATAATTAATTGTTCTTACCACTTAAATCACTAAACGTTTATTATTTTCGGATGCAGATGTCACGTTTTTGAGAGTGGAACATGCAAATAAATGCCTAGAAATCATGTAGGTGTTTACACAACCTTATTATGATGGGAAAGTGTTATCTTTTTTTTTCTTTTTTTACTTAGGAAAGCACCAACTTACAGTTCTATTTTCAAAATATTTCAGAAAAGCCTCAGCTATATGTGTTACTTCTTGGAGAAAGCCAAATACATCCTCAGCAATTAATTGTGATCATCGAGAAACATGCCGTACCTCAGGAGGACATTTGTGAAGGCCATTGATGTGTGCTTTAAATCATTACATGTGTTTAATCTGGAATACCAAAAGGCATGTCTTGGTACCTGTGAATATCATTCTTCATTTTTTATTGGTATACTAAATTTACTAAATCATTTACATTTGTTTCCTCGTCATTTGCTTCATATTTAACTAGATGATAATCATGAGATGATATCTTTGTTTCGTAAGGCATCGTAATATCAACTGCATTTGTTTCATGTTACCTTCTTCGTGCTCCTTCTTGTCCTTTCTCTTGTCCTCATCCTCCTTGCTGTGAATCCTCTTTCCTTCCTCTTGCTGTGAATCCTCATCTGAATTGTTCAAAGATATTGAAAAGTTGAGCAATTACCATGAATGAAAGCATCTTTCAGGTAAAAATTCATGAACAATTAATCGACTTTATCGGTTTATGTGACATAAAGCCGATTCTGGAATAAGCAGTATGCGCACTGAGAGGACAGACATCCATTTGTGATTGCTATTATAGTTGTAAATACACACACATAGTCATCACCAGATAATTGCAGTTGTATATGCGCTAGCATGACAGTCCATAGTGTTGGTCGGGTTCATCTTCAAAACTGTCTCAACTGTAAATTTAATGTACTATTAAGCCTAGTTGATGCTAAGCTGATGCATTTTTAATACATTGTTATATTTTTTATTCAAACAAGTTGCGTAAAATCATTAAAAAATTACTTAAGACAGAATGTAGACTTTATATTTTATAGCCCACGTAAATAGCTAACCACGGGTGCTGATCATGTTTTCACAGCTACATAGTCTCGTTTCCGTGGTTTACTTTTGCCCGCTGGGATACACTAACTAAGGAAAATGTACCCACAACGAGTAAAACGAACTTCCTTTCTCTAAATATCTCACGATGCTGCTAAAACCATTAACCTTGTTCATGCGCAGTTAATGTGTCTACAGCCTTGCTTTTTTCGAAAGCGTTCACATTAATTACTTTTTGTAGCATTGGTCCCTCCTTGTGGACCCTCTAGTTTTCTAAAAAGGTAAAAGAAATAGGCGTTACATCATTAATCATCTTTATCACCAAAACTTGTCATGCAAGAGGCACCACGGGCACTGACCTCTCATTTACACAAAACAGATATGTATAGTATACGTAGTCCCTACATATGCAAACTAATTGCAATGAATTGTCCTTACTATAGAGGAATGTATCCTTTTTGCACCTTACCGAAACTAGGATCAAATATTGTCGGAGGCACATGAAGTAAAACCGTATGGTCTACATTGTTGAATGCTATCCTATTATGCCATATCATTATTGAATTGAATTGAATTTATTGTTCACATTCGGAAATTCGGCTTACACAGGTCGTAAACGAAAAAAAAAATTGTATAAGTATCAATAGACTGCGATACACATACTGTAATACACTTGTTTCACTTCATTGCAGACCCTCTCATGATACGAGCACTTTAACGAAGGTAAGTGAACACCGATTACCGCTGAGCAACTTTCCTAGATTGCTCAGGCATCTTAACATCGATTCTAAAGGTGCAATAACTGTGTGTCACATGGATATTCTTTATAGTTCAGTTATTTAAACTATTGTTTTACCCCACAACAAACGCTTCCGGTCACCAAACTGTTAAAATGCTAGCTTACATGCGATTAAGTGTACTCTATATAAACGTTACATGTACGTACGTACACACATACAGACTGTGCATATTGGTCTACGACATTCCCTACAGCAGAGCCTTATTTCTCTCATCGCTCTTTCCTTTCATGCTACCTTTCCTTTTTTGTGCCTAATTTTTACTCTATTCATTCCTCATTTGTGCAAATAAACTGTCTGTATATATGTGTCTCCTAATGTTCATTCTGTCTTCACAACACGATTATAGTATTTTTGTGCCTTGCTCTCTGGCCTACCTCAAAAACACTAACCAGTCGTTTTCAACAGGTGCAAAGTTATGCAGCACGACTTGTGACACGCACTCGACGGCACAAACACATAACGCCAATTCTACATGATATACATTGGTTGCAGTGCATTACAGGTCTCATTGTCACACAGACTATTTTGTGCATATATGAAGCCCTAAACATTGTTATCAAAGTTTACATCGGTGAACACCTTCCAAAACACCATCATTCCACAACTGTTCGTTCTCAATCCTGATCTCTACTGATTGTCCCCACAGTTAAATCTTCCACTGATGAAATCGACGTTTTGATATATATGCTCCAACTTCCCGCGGGAGCTTAGCGTCCCAAACACACTCATGGATGTACGAAACATAATAAAACTGTATTTTTTAAAAGCCGTGTTTTGTGTTGTATTTGCGGTTACCTATAATATGTTAGTTTTTCTTATCTGTGCTCCTTTTCTATACTTTCAATAAGTATTACCTCTATTTGTTTACTTCATCCTCGAAATGTTATCATATTATTATAATGTGTTCTAACATTGTTTTCGTTTCAGTTAGCCTCTGACAAAGATCCAGCTAGAATCAAAACGTCACGCCCGCTAACTTTCATATTTTAACGTATACGGGCTTTTGGATTTTTTTCTCTCTTTCATCTTAGAAGTTAGCTAACAAGAAACGAAATAGCTTAGCCAGATGATCTTTGTTTACAATTATAACATAACAATTACCTATGAGGAAGCAATCTATGTAGCAGTTGTGAAGGCTATGAACGTTACATCTTAATAAATATTATGGTTCATATGGTTATATGACACCTGCGTATTGCTAGTAGCTAAACAGTTTCGTATGTTCTTTCTTCAACAGTTTTCCCAAACAACTTATCCTGCTTAGGAGCACAGTTATGGGAAATAAACATTAAACATATCCTCACTTGATTAGAATTATATTTGCCAGTCATTTTCAAATTCACAATAATCTGTCTTTTATCTTTTGTCCAAATAAAATAAAACTGTTAGCAAACTGCTTATCCACTAAAGAGCCTGAGTAAGTGAATGTGTAAAGGTAAGGTGGCCTGACGTTTCGATCCTAGCAGGATCTTCTTCAAATGCTCATATTTTGTATCAACAAACATTAGTTTGTAAATGGAACTAAAACTGTAAATACTACTGTACATTCATAATCATTGCATTTTTCTGAAATGTATCAAATGTAGAAAATTACATAATAGTTTGTGCACACCCCTCAGTTTGATGAATTAAAATGTTAATATATGATATGGACCCAATGTAGCACACGGATCCCCTGCAGCTATCTGGACAAAGTAATGATATCGAATTGTTAATAAATGATTTACACTTGACCTTGCACTGGTTGTCCCTCTCATAGTTATGGTATTTGTAACACTGGTGGAATTTTATTGAAAGCAATGTAGAACATATAAATTTGATCTAATGTTAGCTACAATTGTTGTGAAAAATATGCAAAGTTAATTTTTCTGATCTCATAAGTTCTTTGGTTATTGCAACAACTACTTGATGTAGTCAAGAATATGCATTAGTCGGGAAATATTCTACATAGTCACGAGCTTAAATAAAAAGGTTTTGCGTATTTACCTTGTACAAACATATGAGAAATCAAATTGAAAATGCCGAGTATCTTAGTATCAATCCGATACCAATAATGTTAGGCTGATATACACTAACAAAGGCCGGGTACAATTTGGTTTGGTTACACGAAAAACTAATGATTCTTCGCTCATTGTACAAAAGGTTAGAGGTGCAATGAGGTTACTTGCCGAAGCTTAGCTACTAGTACTAACGTAATGTTACAAAAGACAAGCTATGTTCGCTGAACAAGCAGCGACGCCAGTCCTTGTTGTTGCTTCGTTTGGGAAGTTTTTGAAACAACATAGGTGCAGTCAGTATATCAGTGTTTCTGCCACATATAACTACCTGATGTTGAAAGACTTGCTGCTGTATTCTGTATTACTCCAAATGCAGAGTCTAAAGCGTTGTATTATTAGTGGTGAGTGAATTATGTGTTTTGGCCAATATAAGTTTAGTCACACTCGCAAAGCTATTTAAAAAAAAAAGTTCACATGTCCATTGAAATGCTTCAGTCTCGCTGAAAGTTAATGAATCATGTTAGGCCTTACCTTCGGATGATAAACGAACATAGCTCATATTGACAAATTTTGTGCGTCTCCGTTGATTTATGAGACTAAATCCGATTAACGACTTCTGTTTGCGAGACTTGATAATGTTGTGTTCAACTAGGCTAACAAGCAACTGATGAATTCTAAAGATTATATGCAATGTATTGACATATATTGACCTTGTCATATGCATAATATTTTACTTCCAATTGTTATCTTCTATTGTTATCTTTCTCAACAAAGCGAGATATGTAAATATTGATAGATATAGATACAATAAACCGGTAACATCGCCAACCAACTATACAGACAAACCCCATTGGGCCAAACAAACAACAACCAAAAGTTCACGGTAAAGCTTCAAGGTAACGAAACAGCAACAACAACAATAACATCATTGATATACAATGAAACTACTACAAAATTTGTTAAAATTAAGATACAAATATACAAGAATACAAAACAAATATCAATCTAAATTGTTG
The DNA here is from genome assembly GCA_020650975.1 of Apostichopus californicus. Lineage (NCBI taxonomy): Eukaryota > Metazoa > Echinodermata > Holothuroidea > Aspidochirotida > Stichopodidae > Apostichopus > Apostichopus californicus. The sequence continues at coordinate 13,320 of JAIPMN010051027.1, forward strand.
TCAGTGCGAAACAGGGGCGTATCTATCTTAATTTTTGATTTTACATCACCTAGGAACACAGCAAATTATATTTCAAAAAGAAAAAAACAACCGTGTTGGCCGTGCCTACAACGCTGTGAATTATAATTCTTTTTGATCGATACATTGCTAACGAGCTAATCTGATGTTTTGACAGCTTCTATGTAATGTCAGTTAAAAGAAATTTAGACCATAAGATTAGGATCGCGTCTGTCCCTCGTTTCGATAACGAAGGCGTTATTTGTGACAGTCATTGTTTTGGGTGTAGCAAGATTGCTCTAATGAGTATCAAATCGCTGCAAGAGTTATTGTTGCACCGTCGTGCGAAGTAGCTTGCATGTGGTAACATTCTGTGCATGAACCATAAAAACCACAGAAAATGATCGCTTCTCTAAGGCGTGCACGACACAGAGTTTTGCTCCTCAATGAGCTATAAACTAATGCGTTGACATTTCATTGGACAATTGAAGCATTTTGTGGTTAATTACATTGCTATGAATCCTTGAAGTATGTTTGCAAAGAATTGCGTGCAAATGCTACGGCTGTGACCTTTGTGCGCTTCGATGAACGTCTATTTTTCTCATTGCAAATATGTTTAAGATATACTTATCTCTTTTTGATTGCATATGATAAAGACGTGTTTAGTAACTCCTGTTAAATATCACAAGCTGAAAACACTTTGATAGCAATTGATAAAGCTGCGCTCAATTACTTGTATGATTATAAGTTAAAGGGAATATTCATACGGTCTAGTACTTTCTGAATCTAGAAAAGAGAAATAAAACGGTGAATACGATTAATGAACTCGTGTTGGAGAAAAAGACTGTAAACAATACTTCAGAGAAAATTATGCACGAACTGAAGAGTTTCTATCAAAATCTATACACCAAACAACATAACGTTAACTCAGATTATTTTTTATAAAACATTGAATGTAAACTGTAAAAAGCTATCAGAGGAACATTCTTCTCACTGTGAGGGTCTGTTGTAACTCGATGAATGTAGACAATCGTTATTTTCTATGCCGTCAAATAAATCTCCAGGGTCTGATGGGTTTCCCGTTGAATTTTATAGAACTTTTTGGGATGAAGTGAGGATTCTTGTGCACAACTCGTTTAATTATGCTTTTCGAAATGGTTATATATCTGACAAAAACCGTCAAAAGATGTGAAATTTCTGAAGAATTGACGTCCAATCGCACTGCTGAACACGGATTACAAAATAGTATCAAAATGTTTAGCCAACCGAATGAAACCTGTCCTCACAGATATAATAAGCCCGGAACAAACGGGGTTCATGAAAGGACGATACATAGGTGAAAATGTTCGGTTACTTCTGGACCTCATAACTTATTGTGATAACAAGCATATTCAAGGACCCCTCATATTTTTAGATTTTGCAAAAGCATTTCATCTTCTAGACTGAAATTTCATACACAGTATTCTTTCTCACTTTAACTTTGGTCCAGATTTCAGAACATGGATAAACACCCTATATAATAATACCACTTCATGTGTCTTAAATAATGGTTATTAAACTTCTTACTTCAAAGTGTCCAGGGGGGGGGGGGTACGCAAAGGCTGCCTGCTTTGCCCTTATCTATTTATAACGTGTACGGAGATTCTAAATATCCTCATAAACACGAATAACAACATTCGTGGCATTTCAATTTCAGGTACAATTTTCAAAATTTCCAATTATGCCGATGATACTGTTATCATCACAGATGGTACAAATGATTTTTTAAGGGTGTCATTGCGGTTTTTGATAACTTCACAGTTACGTTTCTGGTTTGAAGATTAATGTAACCAAGTCTAAATTGTTTCCTCTCGGTCCTTTATATATTGACCTCCCTTGGTATTTTTATGATGTTGATTTCAAAATTAGCGATCAACCTGTTACCTATTTGGGAATAACATTCAATCATCATCGGAAAAATTATAATTATAAAAACATTTGGTATTTCACAATTGGTATATCTCCTTACAGTTTTGCCAAATCCCCCCTCAAGTTATTTGCAAGAACTGAATAATCTTTTACAAGTTTGTCAGTGTTAGTTCATGCAAAGTTTAATGGTGGACTCAATATGATTGACTTGAGTTTGTTCGCGAAGAGTCTTAAATGTAAATGGGTGAACATATATATACCACGATGACGGTCCAGGGGCATGGAAAATTTTATTTGACAAGGCACTCAGCAAATATGGTGGAGGTTTTCTACTAAAGTGTAATTTTTCTTAACATGATATTGAAATTTAGAACACTTTTATTTTTGAGGTGTGTAGTTCGTGGTCAGATTATAATTTCCGCTCTCCAGAAAGTAACTTCTCAAATGAGTATATACTCAATACCTTGTTTATTAGGATAAATAGAATTATTGTTTTCTCGAAGATACTGTTGGAGAAAAATGCATATTTCATACGTGATTTCTCTGACGGAAATGGGAATTGTTTAGAGTATGTTTCTTACAAAAGAAAATGATATTACGGAAAGTTTCCCATTCACTTTCTATTTTGGCTTGATATTGGCCATTCCAAATTCTTGGAAAACTAATATGAATGAAACGGATACTATGAATGGGAATATCTCCCGTCTAGTCAAATTTACTAGCTATCCTCGTGTAACAAAAATTACGTATCAATATTTCATTAATCAGATAGCTTCACAACCGAGGTCAATTTCTAAATTGCAGAGTTTAGACCTTTATGAATATAACTGGAATGCTATTTTTAGTCTTCCTTATGCTGCTGTGAGAGACGTAAATTACAATATTTTCAGTTTCGTTTCATTCATAGAATTATTGGCACAAATACGTTCTTGTTCAGGATTGGTCGAAGAAATTCGCCTCTTTGTACGTTTTGTCAACATGATGATGAGACTCTTGAACATCTATTTTTGTTTGTGCCTATTTGTCCAAACGTTTTGGTATATCAGAATTTGTTTGAAAGATATTAGTAACATCACCGTAGATAACGTCAAATTTGGTTACATCGAAGACATAAGACATCCGGTGAACTTTTTTTTGCTACATGCAAAATATTTCATTTTCACTTGTAAAAAAAAGAAAAACTGCCAGATGTTTTTAACGTTTTTGGGTGACTTTATTTCTCTATTAGAACATGAATATTCAATTCTGAAGAAAAACGATGAACGTAACCTCCGGTGATACAGAGAATGTTATAAGTAAATGATTGTATTCCGTTCGTTTATGTTGCTTTTTATATGTTCTGATATATAGAGATATTTGTATAAAAGAGATGGAAAAAATTGATATAGCTGTATATTAAGAATACCGTCTGTTCATTGCTAAGCTCTTAGTCTAAAGTGACTTCAATTTATATTGGAAAATTAATGTATTACAATTTAAATAACACACTAATATCTATTATGTTTGTGTATTCCAATTACTGATAGAAGAGAAGTTCACTGTAAAATCCAACAAGTGAGGATAACTTAAAACAAATGAGGTAACCTGCTGCATGGAGACTTTTGAGTTCAATCAACTAAAATATCTTTCTAGTTATTATCACTTCTCCTATGAAAGTTATCATGGGCTACTAATTCAAGTTTGAGAAAGTAGCAAGCGACTTGCAAACCCTTTAAAAACATGGCTTGTTTGTCAACTAAGAACAACCAGTTAGAACTGCAAAATATTTGACGTTCATACAACCCATACAAACAAGCAAGAACTAATATTGTTTTTATGGTATCTTAACTATATTCACTGCAGTATTTATAACTCGATATCTCAACTTAGTTAAACTTAACTTTGAACTGTTGACTTAACTGAAGGTCTCCATGCAGCAGGTTACCTCAGTTTAATCGAGTTACTTGAGTTAAGCATTCAAGTTATTAAAAGACAGAAATATACTTTTTTACTATTTTATTTAAAGAAATATCTACAAGTATCTTTAACATCAATATGAATAAAAGAAAATAATAAATTACAGCAGTTGAAACCAGGTTGACATTTTTCTTTTATTTCTATAATGAGAAAAGACATATATCTACTGATAATGGAGATCTACCAAGTGTTTGACACCTGTCATACCAGGATATTATGTGGTTACTTCTGGGGGGGGGGGGGACAGAACATGTACAAAACATGTACTAAACCATTGTCGAACTCAGCAGGTCTAGTAAAGTTAAGGCAATATAGGAATCTGATTCAAATTATAATTTTTGCAAATACTTGGTAAGTTGCTTTTACCAATGTATCAGCAAACAGTCACAACACTCGCAACTCTCCATAATAATCCCCTTCCAAATTGAAACAATCACAACTAGCGTGAGTCCATACACAATCCAGATTGTGTATGTAAGTAGGGTTCGTGGTAAGTAGGGATCGTGTGTATGTAAGTACCAGTCGTGGAGTGTTAGCTCAGTGGTTAACGCCGGTGCCTTCCAATCATAAGGTCCCCGGATCGAGTCACTCCAATATTAATGTATGTCGTCCAGTTACAGAGTTGTTGAAAATTGAAAATTCATAATCATGGACGTTAAATATGAATGTAAGAGACTGATGTCGGTCAGCTTTCGGATTTGATAAGCCAATGAGGCTTCTTCGCGAGTTCCTGCTTGCAGGATGATCTAAAATACATACATACAATACAAACATACAATATATACTGCTATAGCTGTAGCAGTATTGGGGAATCACATAGTAAACTAAGTCTGTATCACTAACAGAGAGGTGATGACTCCTCATTGTGTCAAGAATTTTGAAAACCCTACCTTGGCAAGCAGGGGACAGGTCTCGGGTTTCAGTATATTGCAACTTTAGGTTAATGGGCGATCTGAAAGCATGAAAGGTCTCAATGGCAAGATTACAAGGGGCAACATGACAGTTTGTGGTCCAGCTTCTTCCTATTTAAAATTAATTTAGGGTGTTCTTTTGTTGGCTGCTTGCGTCCAGAAAGGTTAGAGAAAATTCAGAATTTCCAGTTATCTGCGCATACATATAGATAACTGATTTAAGCATTCATGTGAGTTCTCAAACCAATGACATTAAAACACACCAGGTCGTAATTTAAATTTAGAACAAAATTAGCAATTAGACTATGCAGATAAAACAAATAGTTACCTAAAGTTAAAAGAAATGTATGAATGTAAGGCAAGTTGTCGATGGCAAGATTGCAAGTGGCAAGACTACACATGAATGCAAATTATTCCAATATACAACCCGCTCAAGATAGACAACAGTGTTGAAGATTGAACATCGTGGTTCACCTTCTTCCTATTAAGAACTAACTTGTTCTGATGTTCTTTTTTTGGCTACATGCATACAGATAAGATTAGCAAAAACAAATCAGAAATACAGATCAGAGTTGCAAAAAGCTATATTTTTTTCTGAATAAAAGGTAAGCTTCTCTAAACACACAATACATGTACATACATAAGTTAGAAGTTATTTTTGCTATAATTATTATTAGCTGGGGCTAACATTTCGTCTTATCTAAGAACCTGTTCTTGTTGACGCCTTTCATGTGCCCAAGTTAGGAAATTAAGGCATGGAAAATTTACAGTACTATACCACAAAGTAACTAAAAGCAGCATTTTACTTTCTGAATAAACTCCATTGTCCGTTGTTGCCCCCTTGCATATTCTAAGTTCAAACAATACTGTAAAGAAAAGTAGAGAGCTACCACGTAAGGGAACTTGCTAATGTGTTCGACTAACATCACATCTTCAATGACTATCATGGTATTAACAGGTTCTTAAAGGCTGCCGATGATGACTATTTTCTGCGTTCTTTCACTCCTACTACCACTGGTCACGTTGTCAGCTTCCGTCTCCTATAAAGAAAATAGAACAAACTTTGTGCTTTGATTGCTTGTTAATAGAATAGTGGAACACATTTCGATTGTAATCCAGGTACTTTGGGTTGCCCGATATAGGATAAATAAGGTAGTTTAATCATTTTCTCTTATCATTAAACCGTATTTTGGCTATTTGCGGTTGCTGTTATTGATATTTCACCTAATATTGATATGTATGATCAATCATTCAATTCATTTTCATCCTCGTATCTCTTCATTTGCATAACATATGGGACCTTGTCCCATTTAGGGCTGCTGTCTAGAGTACCCTACATGATAAAGTTGCTGTCATTGGTATGTTTGATTAGTCTAATTTGTAACATGAATAACACTTTGTAGACTGGGCCCTTTGGGGCTGATGTTTGGGGCCCTGCTGTCATTGCTACCGCTGGTAAAAAGTATACTCACTTTTCGGGCCCTTGTCTACTCAAAAAGGATACACACCGGGAGCAACACAGAATAGTGAATCTCGGCCATATACAAACAGAACCGAAATGTCCGTAACAATAATTCAAGTCAATGGTTCACGAACAATGACGAGCATTATACAACCGTGCCTCACTAGTAGGAAAGCCAAAAGCGTTGAAAGGTTATAGATGTATAGAGGTATTCATTACATATAGTTCCATCCTCTTCCCCACGCTTAATATTGACCCCTTACTTAACCCGAATGAAGAATTTGAACAAGAATTCATTTCGAAGTATACATTTTGTATAAAAGTATACATTTCCAAAGTAAACACGTTCGGTCCATATCGATCTCAAACGAAATTTCATTATTTTTTTCTTCCAAATTTCACTTATTTTCCTAGTTACATGACTGGTGTTACCTTTCAATTTTATCGAAATTCAAGGAAACAGATTTGTCAAGCATTCATAGTTTTCACACGTTGTTTTTAAAATTGAAAAGATCCCTATACATTGCTAACCTTTAAAATAAACCTACATTTCGTGTTTGCTTGTTACTCTCTGGCAAGTTGGCTATGCTAAGTGTTATTCAAATTATTAGATACATCTCAAAATAAGCCATTTACTAATAAAAACCATTTCTCTTCTCCATACGGTAACATTTATTTTTCAAATATTTACTCTAAAGATTTCTTTGCTCATTTGCAACCGCAGTGCAGCAAGGTAAATATGGCTCCAAAGTAGAGCACGTATTCACTCAACCGCACCCATGGTTTGGGCAGCTTCCGTAATATATTGGCCCTAATACATATACGGATATGGCCATGGGGTCTTTACGTAAATACAGGACTTCTTTGATTTAACATTTTAATAGGCATCGGGAGAGTTGAAATCATTTTGTTGGGTTTCTGCGTCGGGTGAGCAGTGTTTCAATGAGCCTTGCAGCAAAATAAACGGACCGCCCAAGGAGCTCCGATATTCTTCCATGCCCAAATATGGTTTGGGCTAAGGTGAGCATGTTTTTATATTCGGCACATCTAGACACACGGATATGGCACTTTGGGCTTTTTCTGCAACTTTAAAAAATATAAACCAGCAAAGTGACAACGTACTCTTACTTTAAACCCTGGAATATCATATCTAAGGACCTACTGAGTCCAGATGGCGAAGCCCCCAGAAGGTGTAGCGTTTCGTAGACTTTTTGTTCTCTTGCATCGAGTTTAAAGCACGAAAATGCATTTCAGAGAAAGAGAGCTGTTAGGTCTCTCATGAATTTATTTTTAGCCCTGTTGACGTTCCAGGGAAAACACTGGAAAGTTATTTTTTTTTTATTTGGCTAGGAATGTTTCAGACCATGGCAAAATATATGTACTTGTGTAATATTGTATTGTAATTGTATATAGAGAAGTTGGTTTTCAGACTTATATTGCAATGACAAATGATAAAACGTTTATTTTCATTTTTGACTGTTTATATTTAATGCTTTGACAGCTTCTGTAATGTGCCATTTCAAGGAATTTGGCGATACTGTTAGAATCGCGTGAGTGTTGCTCCTAAATGAGCTATATAACTAATGCGTTGACATTCCATTGGGCAATTCAAGGAGTTTGTGGTTTATTACATTGCAAACAATACTTGAAGTATGTTTGCAAAGAATAGCGTGCAAACGCTACGGCTGTGACCTTTGTGCGATTTCAAGTTGCCTTTCCTTATTGCGAAACATGTTCAAGATATACTTACCTTATTTTGATGGCATATCATATAGACGTGTATAGTAACTCCCGCTAAATAGCACTAATATCTGTTACGGTGTATGTGCATTCCAATTACTGGTAGAAGAGAAGTAGAGAGACCGTTCTACTATATGATAGATGTACTGGCGCTATATACAACTGAGTACAATCAGTGGTCCATGTAAAACGACGGTGTAGCAGCCTAAACTTGGTTGTAAAAACACTCTCATGAGCATGCATCAACCATCAGAAATTAAATGTTTGCAACATAGAGCAACTGTGCTTGTCTTTTATCCCATCCTTATATGTAATGTGCAGCGGATGAAACCAAATGTACTTCATTAATATTTCTTTGAAATTGGTAATACAATTGCTGCCACGTCTTTCCCTTATGTGACTGACGCGTGAGTCGGAGAGAAAGTGTATATGTGTGGGTACGATAGGGAACACAATATGCGGGGATTAGGGGAAGGGGAGGGGGAGGGAGGGGATAGTGCGGTACAAAAATAAAGTGTATGGGTGTGCGGGCGTGTGTGTGGGATTTGGAAGTGTATGGATATGCGAGTAGAGAAAATAATGTTTTGGTAAACTCCTCCTAAACCTGTAAGGCCAGTGGTTAATGGATATCATATTCATTACATGCATGCCGGGATATATGATGTGTTATTATCTATTACTTGCATCTATTTAGGGTAAAATATTGCAAGTCAAAAGGAAAAGACTAGTTCATTTCGGCCATTAAGCGTATGCCAAATAAATACGACAATAAAACTACGTCAAAAGTTAAGGCTAGCGAAATTTAAGGGGAAAAAGGAGTTTTCCTGAACCTGGAATTCGATATGCTGCAAGCTTAGTGGTTGTATTCGTAGGCATAATATGTGGTGCATTTCCGGCTTGTAACGCTATTATTCATTCAAGGGTCAAAGGTCACAAATCACAAGACCTATGCATGCAATCTATAAGAATTGCGATCTATAAGACGTACCAACTACTCAAATCAAGGGCAATAATACTATCGGTCTACACCTTTAAGTCATGTATGCGATCTCGAATGACCGAAGACATGAGTCATAGTGAACTCGAGATAAACAAACACAAGTTGCATGCAATATAAGTATTCGATTTTATTTTCTAAAACTTTATACTGCAGATTGAAGTAAAATAGTATTCAATGAATTTATAAAAGGTATTAATCTTGATTATAGTGTGACACATTCTGACGGTGGATCAATGCAGTTATTTGGTTTGACAGCATATGTACCATTATAGTGAAACCAGCAAAGAATTAATCCAGACAGTTAGTCATCACTG